>JAVTVY010028146.1:0-10943 GCA_036873755.1 Hanleya hanleyi
TTAAAAAGACAGTATAAATGAACTTACTATTATACATTTTGACAGGAAGGACCTGTCCGACATAAAATTCCCTTCGAGCGTTTAACGCAAACCTGTAATATCCAGAAGGGTTCGTTGCATGCGGAATCCCGGGTCTTGCGAACTCTGGACACACATTACGTAAAGAAATGCCTACTCAATAAATAGCAAAGTATTTCCATTTGTACCATAAATCAACTTTAGCAAATATTTGACAGCGAAAATCTTCAGCTTACATTCGACGTTCTGAATATTTAACCCCCTATTGTACAAAACATTTCTCTTGATATTCTCAGCCTTTTCATTCCACAAAACTTTAAACACGTTCTGTACACATTGGACTACACATTGGTTCGATAACAAAGTTGACTGCACTGTACACCACAATACTGTCAGGGCTACAGTGTTTATTAAAATACCTTTTCCCATTAACGTTAGATATCTTCCCGACCAACATGTTACATTCTTCTTCACTTGATTTAGAACATGATTACTGTTTAATTCCATGCTGTTCTCGCCTATGAATACCCCACATATTTTAGTACTGTCTACAATTTTAAAACCCGGAACATTATGCCTTATTCATTTCCCAATGGGCAAAGCTGAGATCTTATCGACATTAAGTCGGCCTCCTGAGGCTTCCTCAAATATATCACCAAGTCTAACTACCTGTCGTACAGATTCCTCATCCGTGACAACTACTGTTTCGTCATCCGCAAATGCATTTGGCTTTACTTCATTATTCGTACCAGGAATCTTGACACCCTTGACTGACTCACAGTTTCTGGCAGCAGCAATAAGGGTTTCTAGATTTAAAACATATAACACCGGAGAAATGGAACATCCCTGTCTAACACCTCTACTTAGTATAAAGCGATCGGTCAGATGACCATTAACCAATACACTACTCGATATATTAGTGTTTAGCAGTTTTAGCCATTTGCAGAAATCAGGACCAAACTTATATTTTTCAAGACATTTGAACAAAAAGTATCAATCAACTAGGCCGAAGGCTTTCTCTTGGTCTAAATTTAAAAAAAAACAAGTCGCCATATCCTTTTGTTCTACATAATCATACGTACATCTCAACAAATGAAGGTGATCCAAAATAGATCTCCCATGAATACCACAAGTTTGGTTCCGATGTACAATATTTTCAATAACTTTCTTGAGGCGATTACATAATGCCTTCGAAACGATCTTGTAATCAGCATGAGGTAAACTAATTGGGCGCCAGTTCTTTATATCTTCACCATTATTAGGATCTTTACATAATAAAGTAATAAGCCCCGATCTTTGACTTGGACTCAGACATCCTTCATTAAAACAAATATTTACAACGTGTGTATAAGTGTCACCAATAATTGACCCGTATATCATATAGAACTCAGCCGGTAAACCATCTTCACCTGGTGATTTATTATTGGACATATCTTTCAGTGCACACTATCAGCTTCATCTAAAGAAGGTAAAAAAGATAAAAACTCATTTTGTACATCTGTATCGGTTTCCTGTCTCGTATACAATTCAGTGTGATATTGTCGAACACAACCAGAGATTTCACTTTGTCGCACATGGTGTACCGAAACATCACTGTGACATTTAAGATTTTTAACCATTTTCTTTTCACCTCTACCACTCTCTCGCTTAAGGAAGTATTTAGACGGTTTTTCACTCTCCTGAAAATTTACCGCCTTAGCCCTAATCACAGACCCCCTTTTGTCTCCGTTTGAAAAGCGTTTATTGTGGATTTAACATCTGTTATCGTATCGTTGATGAAAACAGGGTCAGATTTTAACCTGTTCAACTCTGAATTAAGATCAAGAAGGTTTTCTTCGAGGACCTGGCTTTCTCGATCGAAAATTGGCGAATTTCTTTCTTAGACTTGTTCTTAAACTCCTCCCATTTCTCGGCTACCCCCGAATTATTGCCATTATCGAAAATCTCAGAGTATAAATTTTCAATTCTGCCATCAAAATTCGGATAATTCAAAATAGACACATTGCATTTCCAGTAGCCAGGTCCCCACGATAAAATATCAATAATACTCATGTCGTAAAAGGCACAATAATTATCTAAAAAAAGCCACATGAAAACGTCAGATAAAGATACCGAATTACCCAATACATTTGATAAATATAAACGATCAATTCTCGTAGATATTTGACCTCTTGACCATGTATATATTTTTTATTTGGATACTTGTTCCTAAGTAATTCAGACGGGTCAAAATCATACTTAATAGAATCCATTTCGACTTTCCATCATTGCTAGAATTTGCATCACCACCATACTTATCTAGATTATTGTTAGACACAAAATTAAACGATAATTACATGATTCCCATCGATCAACTTATCAATATCACTTACAAATGCTTTCCAATCGCATGGGTTATTAGGAGCGTATGTGTTATTAATATCAGCATTTATCACCATAAACCGATCGCGAGAGGGAACCTCTGAGCATTTTTAATAGTGCAATCAACAGAGTATCCTATCACAATTCCCACTCCACAACTCTGCGTCGAGCCATAGGCCATTCAGCCATTCAGCTGTACAGTGTCACAGTATTTTTCAAAATGAGTTTCTTGCAAAAACAAAATATCAATGTCACTGTCAAAACGAAATCTTCGACTTGGGCTTTTTTCACGTCGTCACGAAGACCCTTCACGTTCAAGGTTGCTACACGTACTTCTTGCCCCACAGTTGGCACGGGAATACACCGAAAGTGGTTGACCTTTCAACTCACGTCATATGTCACATTTATGAGAAATGAAATGTGTATCTATTTCATTTCTGAGAAATAACTTTTCTCCGATATACGAAGATCAATAGGTTTGCTGGTTAACGCATATCTCATCATATCCTTGCAGGCATGTTACTATGCTAACAATTTCTAAACATAGAGAGCCGTGAATTACAAATTCTATCCATGGATGCCTTGCAATATTTTCTAACGACGGTTATTTTCCTAATCACAGGTAAGACTACCGAGATCAATTTAGAATTAGATGCGCACGGACGCTTTTTGGCAGTATATTTTCGACTAAAACTAATACTTCTACATTTCAGTATGAATATACAAATTTTCCACTCTAAATATTTTGACTATACACATGAGCATGCGCTTGTCGAGATTTTTCTAATTATACATGTAGGACTTTGGGTTCTGATTAATTGTTTTTACATTTAAGAACTTGGTGAAACTTAGGCAGATTACGAGAGCTTTCAAATTTAAAATGGAAAATGATATTGGGTGTAGCCTGATATCAGTTCTATATTTCGACATTTAGTATCAAAGGACCTGGCGAAGTTTGATTAGATTTCTGCTCACATGAGGTGCGGTTTGTAGTGCCAAAATGAAATATCATTTATGAAAGAAATTTTTCAGTTAGCATAAAGTATATTATCTTGTTTTTGTTTTGCTCTGAATATTTTATAGGCCCTAGGTACTTTGGTTTTTCAAGAACAACATCTTGAAGTAGTTGATCTGTGCAAAATCCTTTTCTCTCCGTAAACACATGAAGCCTGTCCAGAACCAAGACCGTGCTTGAACAACAACAAACTATTGGCAGGGTCAGTAATTCGGGGTTAAGTTTTTCTTGGTTCATATATCAGAGGAGAGAAAAGTATGTTGTTTTCACCTCAAAATAGACCGTTTTTGCACCAATCCACTGCTTCAAGATGCTGTTATTAAAGAAAACAATACGACCCAAGGCCTACAAAACGCTCAGAGCATAAGACAAGATAATATACTTTACGCCAACTGAATTTTTTTTATTTCATACGTAATATTTCATTTTGGTACTCCAAACCGCACTTCATGGGGGCCAAAATCTCAGTGAACCGTGATAGGTCCTTTTCTTTCAGATATATTTGTATAATGTCTGTCTGGCCTATGGTCCTGTAGTTAAAGAGAAGATTGTCGTCTAATTTTCTTTTTTCGTGTGTTCGATGTCGCTCAAATCCGAGAAGCCATTGCTATTAAAATGGATGGCAAAGGCGGAATTTTTGTGTTCTATTCGGAGGCTACGTTATTGCGTGTAGTATTTTGGCATTCATATGCCACAACACACTCGTCTGAATAGCGGGCCGTGTGTTGCTACAAATCAAACGCAAACTATTCGATAAAGATTAAGTAGCTACAACATCTGTAATACAATAAAATCCTGACATAATATCCCTTGATTACCGGTAGACATTTCGAGTTAATGACTGAGTAGATTTGACGTCGTTTTCATCATTTTGAATCGCGGACCAGTCTGTACATTGTATTTTCTGTCGGTATGTACTCTCTGAAACAAACTGGAGTGAAATTTCACTCAAGTTAGAGTGAAAAGTCCTCTCACTCAAACAAATTACACTCAAGCACTTAAGTAACAAATTTCACTCAAGTTAGAGTGAAAAGTCCTCTCACTCAAACAAATTACACTCAAGCACTTGAGTAACAAATTTCACTCAAGTGTAGTGAGTTCAACTTGCTTGAGTTTAACTTGATTGAAATCAACTTCACTCAACTTGAGTTATCAACTCTAACTTGGGATTTCGAGAGTGGAGAAGTGAAATAAGAACAATTCTAACATGCTCCACCTTACAGCCGTGCGCTGATTGGTCCAAATCTTAAAACATACAGAGATTATCACACGATAATCTTCATTTGTTTGTAGTGATCTTTTTCATTTACGTGCCGAATTGGTGACGTCTCATTCTTCTGACGCAGTGCTACAAAGCTGAGCGACGATTGCGCAGTGGGCGGAGTTCACACAGCTGCATCTCGTGAACGAACAGCACGCGCGAGCATGGCCTGCAAATCAGTCACGAAATTCTCCGATCAAGACGGGATAAGTTTGCAGAAATTTTACCATTCCGTTTATGAAATGAGGAAATATTTATCATTGTGCATGTTAGAATGAAGTTAATGACCTTCTTAGTGAATATTATCGTGTAATAATTCACGATAATATTCACTAAGGCGGTCATTAACTCTTAAGTAACAAATAGCCTACTTGACTTTCTGTATTATTATATTCCGACTCTTAGGTTACTAGAGTTTCTTTTGTTGATTTTACTTAATAATGTACAGATGTTGATAGCTGAGTTTCGCATGTGTTAACTTGTGAGGCTAGAGATTTGTTGTTTAGTGACGACGTATACACCATACGGTATATAATCATGCCAGGACTTCTGCAATACATTCCTTGACAAGAATATAAAGTTCAAAACTGCAGTCGAGATATAATAATGTATCACATATACGTCCTCTATGTCCAGGCTATAAATTCAAACTATTTCTGTTTTACAGAGTAGCCATATTTTACAGAGTAACCATAGTCCAGTGGGCTCAATCCCCTCATCTGTTAAAATTCATGTTAAAATTATGGAAAAACTGTTTTTACTGATAACAACCTCTTATATTTATTAACAGTTGGCGTTCACTTCATCTAGAAAAATGCACCAGAATCTGATGAGAAGAGTCGCTTCTTAGTAAACATAAGAAGTTGTTATTCATTGGAAAGTGTTCATTTATTTACTATTCCCAGCTTCTAGACGCAACTAAAACAAGTCATTTAATGCTACAAGTGTACTGGGATGTATCATTTGTGTTGCGAAGTTACAAAGGGTAACTATAACCCACCAAAACATATTGTGCTAACAGCAATTGACCTTGGAAAATAGATCAAGGTCAATCATCTTCGATATGGCCATGGTTCACCACAAGTCGTATTTGTGGTATGAGTTCGGTGAACCTGGCCACAGTCATTCAAGAGATATTGTGCTAAGAGCATTGGATTTAAATTTACCATATAAGTTAACTTTATTAAAAATGTCACGGACTATCATATTAATCCTACCTGGCCTGAGGGGGAGGGGGGCGCTCGCCCCCTCGCCCGTTGGTTTTTTGCTCCTATCTCCGGAACGACAAAAACTTGCGAGCTGAAACTTCGTGATTTTTTAGATTATCATATTGGGGTCATTTTGAACCGATTTTGAATCAGCAGAGGATCATGGGTAAATTAAAAATGGCGCCCATGTGGGGCGCCAGGGAAGTGATGCTTTCGTCATATTTCTTCAAAATTGTTGCTTTTCTGTATGGGAAAGTGGGTAAAATCTATTTTATTTCATATCACATTATTATTCACTATTTTTCATGCAGTTTTTACGAAGAAAAAACAAAAATAAAAAAATTCGAAATTCCGACTGAAAAAATCGTCCAAAAATGCTCTAATCGAAAATGGCGCCACCGTGACGTCATCATGGTGGCCATATTAGATTTTTTACATTTTCTTATAGAGCATGACCCGAATATTTAGTGGGGTAAGTTTCACTTCTCTAGCTTTAGCGATAGCGAACATATATAGGGGCACTTTCCGCCCCGCCCTCCTCTCAGGCTGCGGTGCACCCCAAATCGCCAAAGGCAGCATCGTCAGTGACACCAGAAGCCTGAACTCAGGACTGGTACACTAACCATTTTGATCACATCTTCCATGACATCAAATTGGAGCGATATGCAAGAGGTGAGAAAAATTTAAGAGGCCTGTTGACTCAAAAAACAATCATATGACTCCACAGGAAAGCTTTCCTCGTCGCCTCACATTCACAGCCGTAGTAGTATGGCTACAGAGAAACAGGCTCGCTAACCGACACGGTCACATCTTCAACGATGCCAGACATGCTCACACAGGACAGGTGCGCTAATCGACAGGGTCACATCGTCTACATGTATGACACCAGGCGCCTGGCCATACATGACAGGTGTGATAGTCGACGAGGTCACAACCGTTATGATTCCAGACGCCTGGCCATACAGGACAGGTGCGTTAACCGACACGGTCACATGGTATAAGACACGTCACCTGGCCACACAAGACAGGTGCGCTAACCGACACAACCGTTCATGACACCAAACGCCTGGTCACACAGGAAAAGGTTCAGGTCTACATGTCTATGACACCAGTTGCTCTAACCGAAAAAAAAGCATCGCCTATGGCACCAGGCGCTTGACCGTACAGAACAGGTGCGATGGCCGACAAGGTCACAACCTGACAAGGACACCAGACGATTGGGCATACAGGAGAGGTGCGCTTACCGACACGCACTGTGAACAAGCTGTGGTGACAAAGTGCCAAAAAATCACCAGTAACTTGGTCCCTTTTCCTACTGATCTTGTTTCGACGCAATCGATGATTTCAAGAAAATGTCACCACTAGCGGTATTGTGCGTTCCGTTTTGGCACTAACCCATACTGCTGATTTTCCTTAATGTCACCAGTGTTATCGTTCCCTTAAACTGATTATACTGGTGACGTTTGTAAAAATCAGCGTTTAGATGCCCCAAATGTGTTTCCGCTAGTGGTGACAAATAAAGAAATGGCCGATTATATCTGGGCGATTGATCTTTAATGTCAAGGCCCGAGGCAGTGGTAGAGATTAATGTTCGTGAGGCAGGATGGGTGTGTCTCTTATCCGTATTATCGGTGACGCGCAGACGACAGCGGGGTTTAACTATCCATATCTGCTGCTAATCACCAAATATGAGTGGAAATCAGCAAGAAGGGTTCGTAAGTACAGATACGGTCTGGATTATATCTCATTTGCTGAGTAAAGCTGTGCTAAGACGAAATTATTTCATTTAACTTGAAATAGCAGCGCAAACCTGAGGTGGAGTACGGCATGACCTACTGAATATTTACGACGTTTATAAATTGGCGGAGGGGGAAGAGATTCTTTCTGCCCAGTGGCAAAAGTAGGAGAATTAGAGAGGGGTGAGGAGGCGAGGTGGGAAGGGGTGACGGGGACGCGTTTCATTGTAGCCCATTATACCATCCAATCATGCTGAATTTATTTTATCAAGCACACGTTAAATTTATCTTTAGCCAATTTTCAAAATTCTAGGCCGGTACATACTCTTCAGATTTTGCTTTTCCAAGCGTAGTCGTTGTTTGATGTCTTTCAGTGATTCGGTGTCTATAACTATCAAGAACACACACACGCACAGTTACAACAAAAAATGGCTGAAGTGGGTTTGTCACAGTAATGTTGGTTTGGATGTATTAATATTATGAGAGTCCTTTCCGTATTTAGAAAAAAAGTTCATTGCCATAAATTACACCACCTTTCGCCCACTGCACTCCGCCGCTGGTTTTCGTTAAATTTGTAACAATTACTATATAATGAACGGACCATGTATTCTCATTGAAACGGCCATTCGACGAGTCACGTGATGACCGAACAATTATTTTGTTTTTCATATCGCCTCACAATCACATCGGTGATACATCATTGTTCGGTACCAGGTACAAACATTTTTAATTTTCTTGATCGTCTTAATGCACATTTCGATAAATTTCGTAATTTTGTTGATTATACATTGAGGAAGAGGTGTTCCAAATTTCGTTGAAACAGACGGCTCCTATCATATTATTTTCATTTTTCTTGTGTAATTTCGTACATGAACGACAGCCCACCCCCCCCCCCCCTTTTACCTGAATCTTCAAAAAATTATTGCGCATATATTAAGCAATGTGTCTGCCAAATTTTTTGAAATAGACGGTTATCGTGAATTGTTTTTTTAAGTCCCGGTATTAAACAAGACAAATCACCCCATATACCACCTCATCTTTTCAACCACAGAGGCAATTATGGTAGAGAATATATTGCTTGGTTGCATGGTTGTTATCTCACAACTAAACCGACATTTGATGTACAAGTACATACATACTTCATATACACACTATCTACGCCTCATTTCTGTTCATATTTGCTATGGCGTCTTACTCACTGTCAGTTTGTAGCACTGTGTGTTTGTAGCGTATACAACCTGAATCATGTTCATGGTTATTTATCCTGGACTGTGACAATCTATCACAAACACATGAATTATATTCCCATGAATAACTCTGAGTGTCATTGCTTCGTGTGGGCAGGATGTAATTGCATAGTTTTGGGGAGCATCCTTGTCGACGCCATTATAAAAGTACTGAAAATAACTTTGTTTCCTTTCAACCACACGAATGTGATCATTTGTGGAGTTGAGAGTTGCAATCAGTGGTATTCCACTCCTTCCGTATCAGCTCACATCGGTACATATTTTGAAGGCAGATGTACATTGATCACTCCTCAGACCCTTATCTTCAGATCAACCAGTCAACTTGTATCTCGAATATTGACAAGTTCTCAGTTTGTTTACTTTACATTCATTTCAAACTGCCACGTTCATCGTGTTACTTGATACAGCGTAATCGGAGCATTGGCATGTAATTTTTGTTCAGTCTACTGTGTTCTCAAAGGAGTACATGTAGTGCAACTACTTGGATCTCTTACTTGCCAATTCAGCCCGAAATAACATGGATAGAATGGACATTTCCCCACTTAGACACTTCGAATTGAACCCATAGAAAAATAAGAATAGTTATGCCTTTCAGTGTTATATTTCAGATAATGTTTAGCGACCATATAGTGGACATGAATATAGCACAATATTCATGTACGACATTTGGTATTTCTTTTGAACAGTATAACAGGTGCGTTTAATATCATTGGTATATAGTACAGACAGGCTCTTCTTTGTTTTCCCAATAAGTGAAGGTGGACAGTTATTGTATTCTGTAAGTTTTCCGTGCTTCAATGAGAAATAATAGGCCATGTGTGTGTGTGTGATTTTTTTGTTGTAAATGATATTTTTATATTCTGGGTTAAAGATGGAGCGAGCAACTGTCCAATGGGGAATTCTCCGAGTGGAAAATGTCCGTACCCATATAAGCCCTTATACAATAGTGAGTGATAGCTTTATGTGACTTTCATTGCGTCTGAGTAATATTAACAGATTGAAAAGGTATATTCACGAAAAAAAAACAGGAAGGGGGCTGAATTACCACTCAAAATATTTATATTATGGATGTCTGATAAGCTATGATCGGAATAGTGCTTACACGCATTTGTGAAACTAAGCGCATACGTTCAAAATAATAGAGCGCTAAAAATGGCACCGGAAAGCTGAGATTTGATCATTTTCATCAATTGTTTTGAATCGCCTGATACTAATAGTCAAATCTGCCCGATTCCAATATATACAGGGATGATCAAGATGTGCTGCTGGTTGTGTAGGCCAACTTGGATCTTTCTAACAACTGGATCATTTGTTTTGACAGCAAACGCTCGTTTACGAGTAAGCATATGTGTGAAAAACACAAACTGTGGCTACTAAAGTATTCGTCCTCTAGCAAATAACTCCGCATGTACATTTGGTTCGTATTGATGGAAACTATTATCGGTCTGTTGATTAAAAAATCTGCTAATACTTGAAAACCGATATGTCACGCAGTTGACTATCAATAGAAAGGGGCAGGTATACCAAGCATCCCAGATGTGACAGACTTTGTACAACTTATCAGGTAATTGGAGATGAAAACACTTCCTATTGTGCTGTACTGCTTTTAATGCACATCGAGATATATTGTTGAAGAATATTGAGTCTGTTACATCCGATATATCAAACGATGGTCTTTTTATAAAACTGTTAAGTTGTTCAGACCATGGAGGTATAAATCGGAAGGAGACTGTTCCACAAGCCAGGACTGGCTGGCCAGCGCTGAGGCCCGCTGAGCTCTTGTGTTTTGAAAAGCCGTCCAGCTGGACGGCGTGTCTTTCATGTTCAATGTACGCTGCCGCTCTCTGATCCTGCGATTCCTTTCTGTTAAATTAGAAATGGCCGGAAGTGAGGTGTCATCGTGCGCAGTCTCCACAAATTGAAATCACCAAGTGAAAATTATGCGCATATGTCATGTTTATTTATTTCAAATAATTTCCCTTATCACAATATTTGAGTCATGGCAGTATGTCTTGTTGTAGCCAAGTTGACATGACTTCGTTAGTAGGAACGAACGAAGCCATGTCAACTTGGCTAGTCTTAGTGGTGCTGAGCTGC
>JAVTVY010028147.1:0-10030 GCA_036873755.1 Hanleya hanleyi
TTTATTGGATGTCAAAAAAACCTTGTTTATTGAAAATTTTCACCCATGCTTGAATGGTAGCCTCAGGCCATGAATTAGGACAGGTTTAGTTTCCTATTAATCTCTATTTTCTGTCATTCTTTTGTTTTGTCAGAATGCCTGTTAAAAACTGTCACTACGTCAGTTTGAGGACGTAAAAAAATACTCGTCCCTTTAACAGACAAACAAAATAGGTGTTCAATATGTATTGTATTTTTTGTAATCTCTCTTTGTATACACAATATTATGTATCATCTGCCATAATCATGTCCCGCTGTGTAGTTTTCATCTCATTGTACTATAATATCTTTTTAGAATTGTGCCTTGTTGCTAACAACAGTCATACATGTAAATCCATTTAAAACTGATATGTCAACCGTATATATTATATTCCATGATAAGAACATATAGTATGTAGAAACTAGTCAGAATAGAAGAATGTAGCTCTTTCCATAAGGTGTTTTGTATTTTTTCTATAACCTTTCTGCACATCAGTATTTCCTCAATTTTCCCCTATTAACTTCGGTGTGGAAGATGCGTTCATTGGACGCGAAATGCATTCTACGTCAACGAGTTATCGAATGTCAAAAGAGATCCAACGTCATCCAGCACAAACTTGAGATAATAGACTTGAAAACACAATTCAAGCCCTACACAGAAACGACGCTTGCCAGAGACACAGCCTGCAGCAACTCGGATGACTCCATTCAAGGTAATGTGCTGATGAGTCTTAGAGAATATGTAGACAGAACATATGGCTCAATCCGCACAGTTACGGATAATCTTCTAGAAAGTGGTATCTCAAAGAGAAAGCGTGCCTTATCAAAAACATGGAGCCAAAAGCTGAACAATTGGAAGCAGACGTGTTTTAATGCACTCGGGACAAAAGGGACTGCGGATAGGTACAAAGAATTTCTTAGCAGAGAAGTAACTTACGTCCCTAAGAAATTCCCCGAGTTCCCGTCAACAATTGGGACAGTGAAAATCAAAAGGAACTCAAAAACGATTTGGAGCTCTAGAAGGTCAGAACAGAAATATTGCTTTTGGAAGACCGCCACATTCATGTCGTACAGAAATGTACAGTTAGTGGAAGAAATGAAAGAATTCATATCGGAAAAAAACAGTGGACCTATAGAGACACGCCTGTTGGACTGGTGGAAATCTGATATAGCCAAAGTCGGAAAAAACCCAGAGACTCGTTGTCTAAAAAAGACCAATGGTTTGTTGAGCTGCCACAAAGAACTCAGTTTTAATCTCATTGTACTATAATATCTTGTTAGAACTTGTGCCTTGTTGCTAACAACAGCCATACATGTAAATCCATATAAAACTGTTAACCGTGTATACTATCATATAATATGATAAATCCAGATAGCACACAGATAGCATTTGGGGTGAACTCAGTTGACGCGGGGGTATCCGGTCACATTGGGGAAACAAATATGTGCATTATTTTCTTTTGTCTTCTAATTATGTAACTGAACACGAACATCCATTTACACATGCAAGTAATGTACTTCATACCCATACGTTACAAAATTCGGCATTGAATGATCGGTTCCTTCTCCATGCCCACGAAGATTGCGATATCTGGATGGATAATGCGATATTCACGTTACTGTATTATTGCCCGTTCGCTTTCCAGCGAACGATAAAACGATGGCAAACAATGAAGGAGATAAACGCAACGTTTTTTTGTAAAACGTACGAATTCGTTCACTGCAGAACGAACCAATTCGTTGAATGTTTTTTTGTTCAGTGGTTCTCCGCGAAAATCAAAACGATGAGCGTAGGACTTTTTTTTTCTCCGTTGTTTTCAACGATTAATGGGAATGCTCTCTAATTTATCGTGCAGTTTTTGCAAAGAACACTTAAATGAACAATCTGACAGAAAAGAATCATTAAAAGAACCTTTTTCTGAGAAAGACGTCCTCATGGCAGACACCCTGGATTGTTTTTACATTTTCTAGTAGACCTTGACCCAAAGATGTAGTGCGGTATGTTTTAGCCCTCTAGCCTTAGGAATAGCGAACACATCCATTCGCCCATGCCGGATAGGGTTAACCTCGAAGTTTGCGAGTGACCCTTGGAATGGATGTTTAGATATTAATTAAAATCGAGTTCCCCCCTCCCCACGCTTCCCTAGATATTTTCCTTACCCATTGAGCTAGGAGCTGAAACATAACACACTATATCCTTGGGTTAAACTGTAATAGAAAATGTAAAAAAAACACTGCGTGAAATGGTGAAGTTTCCAATTTCGGAAACCTATTGGAAACTGTAGCGACACAGTTTCCAATAGGTTTCCTGCGGGTTTCCGGGATTGGAAACTTGACCATTTCACGCAGTGAAAAAGATAAAGCGGGCTTCCATGATGAACCACAGCGACGTCATGGTAAATTAGCAAATAACAGTCAGATTTGAAATAGCTTTATCCCACTTTTCCTCGCAGAAAAGCAAGATTTTTTAAGGAAAATGACGAAAACATCAATTTTCTGGTACCCCAAATGGTCGCCATTTTGAATTTGCCTATGATCCTCCGCTTGCAAAAAGACTCAAAATTACCCCCAATATGGCAAAATATAAAGTTACGGAGTGTCAGCTCTCAAATTTCGTCGCTCAGGATATAGGGTGGAAAGTTTGGAATGGCGAGGGGGTACCATAATAACCCCCTTCCCCCGTAAGGATGATGAATATAGAAAAGGACGTTTTGCCCTCTGATATGGTACATACATCTCGTCTGTCACGTGGACTATCATGTCAGCATCACTTAACATGACCTTAACAGTAACATGATTAACACATTCATTGCCCCAAAGTTCTTCTACTTTCCCAAGAAGTCAACGGAAAGGGTGGATTAAAAATGTATGTATATATCACACAGAAAGATTGATTGCGAACATTGGAGAAAAATAATGTCATACCAACATTAAGACTGCTACTGTTTATACAGGATTGACAAGCATACACATGACCCCATTGTCAGTCCACAATGTGATTTTTAAGTTGGCGTCGATATAAACCTGGATTGTGCTGCCAGGATCAACTCCAATGATTAGGATGTTTAGAAAAAGTTGCGGTATAGCGTATCCTCAAATCAGAATCGGGTATTGATGTCCTCATGAAACCGGTTCATTAATACATATACCATTGTCTCACTCAAACAGAATCCCCAAGGCAGCGGTATTATTGGATTCACGTGCTTTGCAATGAATCGCTCAAAGCGCTTCTGACATGGTTCGGAAGATTAACCAAGATGATAATCAGGATGATATGTGCTAATTATACCATTTAGTGAATGCCCTGTGTATTGTTGTCGTATATAAGTCAATACAATTTATCATAGCATCAACATCAGTATATCAGTATTTAATTGAATGAATATTCAATTTAATATCGTCGTTTAAGTTCATTTTGCAATTTATCAACTCATGTTGGCTTAATATTTATTCCCTCCATGTCTCCAGTGGATCAAGGAAGCCGGCCAGCCAAATACGAATAAACAACATAAAAGTCACTCTTAAAATATCCCAAACATATATAGTTTCGGTTAACAATATGTAGAGACGCCAATATGTACGGAGGGTGGGGGTTGCCATGGTAACCAAGGCCGTCCCCTTATTTGGGCAATTAAACATTCTTCAGTTTGTATTCAAATTTACATTATAAACTGTGAAAAAAAAGTTAAATTCGGGAAAACTAATTTGTTCTGTGTGTGTGTAAATGTCTAGATGTTTGAGATAAAAGAAAATATGAGTGAATTTGCAATTAAAATCTGTTTTCTGCTGAACCGGATGTGTGGATCGTTTTATTTCGTCATATTACTTGAATCGACCCATTGATTATTATAGAAGAGACATTTATTGAACCCAAGAAGTCGTGTATTTGTTTATTTCGTGCGATTATCTGCTCGGCACACTCGAAAGGAAATAACCATCAACACGAATGCGGTGGTTCTCTGTTTGGCGTTCGCTGGAAGTGATCTCCCGTGCAGCACACTCTCCAACGAAAAACCTTCCAATAACCTTTCTTATATTGATTCTCGTTGATTGAGAAAATGTGCATATATGTGCATTTCAATGAACGAGCCAGTTTCTGATAGCCAATGAAAATACTCATTGCAACGGATCCCTGCATTCATCCAACATGGCAGGCACTTCGAATAACAGGGAGAAGAAGCGGTCTACCGGAGGAAGTTTGAAGCGCAGAACTACTAGATTACACAGTTTGCAAGTGTCGTGGTTGTCAGCGTCCACTATGTACATTGACGTAAGTATATTCGCTTTATTTTTAACTGTTTATGCTTTCAAACCGCTCCCATGAGGCCGGAAAAACTAGTCCGAGAGAAATCGTACCAGAAAAAAACATCATCAGATGGGCTTTTTTTAAGACGATTTTTAATGTATTGCACTACTTGTTATTCACCGATGTTGTACGAAAATATGGCTATATTTCAGTGGATGCAAAATGATTGTCTGCTCTGTGTGTCCGGCTCGGCTCAATCAGAAATCCTCGGACACCTCTCTTCGCACGTTTTCGCCGGTTTAGGAAGGAAATTATATTTGCTCATCAGTGATAGTTTGCCTGCTAATTATTTGGGGAACAATTTTAGAGTAATTAAGCCTACAGTAACTTATTCATGTCATATTGACACTTGATCAATACTCGATTTCCATGGCCCTTCGTTGACTGTAACTTTTCCAAGTGTGCCCTCCGTGAAATCACTGCACACCTCAGTGCGAAGAATGGAAGACTTCCTGGTGGTGGGAATAATGAACGTCTGAAACGGTACAACTCGATTCGGCGTGACTTCCCTTATATGTGTTGTAATTCCCACAGCTCGGCTTTGAGGCAGACTTCTCTACAAATCGTAAGAAGTTGAGGTATTTTGATAGAAAAGTCAAGGAGCTGCTGTCTAAATTCAATACGAGGCACTGGGATAAGGCCAAGTTCATTGAAACCTTCAGTGGTTCTCAGTGGGGTAAGCTTCCCATTTCTAAGAAAAGAACGCATTCCTCGAGGGAATACAAGTGCTGTTTGCTGACTATCCTGACATATCATTCCCATGGAAGGCAAGGGCCTTCAAAGTTCGAAATCCATTGTCTAGAATTGATCTTGCAGCTCAGAGAAAAGAAATTAATGATGCCTTTTCTGAGGAACACAAAGAACTCAGTTTGGATGGTATATATCTAGGCTTGAGAATCACATTTATAACAACATCAATTCCAACTTTGAGAATGCCACCGGTAAATCTGTTGGTGAAATATTACCACTGGTCAAAGAGGCGAATGTACAGAGGCGACCTAGTAAATCTGAGAGAGCAAAAAAAGTCCACCACATAAGATATAAGTTAAAGAGGAAAATTGAAGACACCATGTACATTGCAGATGAAAACAGACCATACCATCATCGAGAGTCCTTGAGTTCATACGAGAAAACCACAAGAAATGAGTATTTGGTAGATAAACCCCCCAAGGTAAGATGGATTGATGTTTTTAGGAAGAACAGACACCGATCAAGGAAACCAGATTACGATTTGAATGGTGCGATTGAAGAGCTTGAAAATGTAGACCTGGGATCACCGATCAACTGGGAACAGTTAGCGAAGAAACATGGTGTGAGTTCCCGGAATGCAGGTCAGACCTTGAAAGAGCATCTGACTGACAGAAATGTTGATTCATCTTTGTACAACAACTCTGTAGCTAGAACGCGGAATATCTCATTCACCCGCAGATGTAAACGTATCAATGCCTGCACACATAAGCAAAGCAAAAGTCCGAGCTGGGGTGAAGAGAAAGATCAGGGGTGACCAGTTCAACAGTATCTTGTGTGTCTACAGAAATCAAGCGGCCTCGACTTCGTGAGGGGACATTGACGTGGGAACCCATGAAGATTGAAGGGAGGAAAATACCTTTGATAAAGATAAGAACTCAAATGCTGAAACAGCATGAAGAGCTTGGAATCATGAAGATCAGAGCCGACGATGAGTACACAGCTATGGATCGAGACACAATCATGCTTGAGTTACAGAAAGTGAAGGAGAGCTTCAATGCAACCCAGGAAACTGATGATCTGAGAAATATCCTGAAAAAATGCCAGCGTACAAGGTATTTGAAAATGTGGCCGATGTCGCGGATATTCTCTAATGGACGACGGCTGGATTATGAATGACGGACTAGACGCTTGTAATGACCATTCTTTCATCGAAAATCGTGGTCACATGTTGTTCATTGTCTCTGCTGTATACGATCTTGCATTGTACTACACAAATGAAGAATACAAGGAAAAGCATGGGCTTCATTCTGATGTCGAAACCATCGTTGAGCAACCTTGGATATATATCCTCGGGATGGATGGATATTCCATTTCTGACCAGTAAGTATGTAGAGGCAAGAATTTCCGACTTGAGAGAACTGGACACAGAAATTTTGAGCAAGTATGATATATCAATTAAAGATGTTATGCGATTCCATCATGGTGATCACCCAGCACTCCAGTGACGTCGCCAGTTCCGATCCAGTGTCAGTTCCGACCCACTTCCCAAAATATTGCTTCTTGTCATAACCATGATCACGCGAAATCATAAAACTTGTGGTGTATTTAAGCAAGTTAATCAACCTCTCAATCATGGTTAAATTATAGTACGCATTCATTGGTTTCGTTAGGAGACAGATATGCAGACCCACTCCATACACACGACTACATCGGTCTAAGTACAAACACCATGACTCGCCGTTGGTCAAAAACCATGTCGTCTGCCAAGGCTTCCGATCAAAGTTTTGATGTTTTGTTTCTCACATATAATTATCATATGGTACTATGTATCTGTCATAAATTTATTTACTGGTGTGTCTCTCTAAAGGCTACCTGGGGTGTCTCTCTAAAGGCTACCTGCTCCATTGTTGACATCAACTGACGGACCCAGTTCCGAACCACCATCATCCATGGATGGCCAATCTGGGTCGTAACATGGCCTGAAAATGTCTTGCGAACACAGCGCTCACTACGTAAAATCGTAACTCGAGTGCTGATTAGCATTTCTTCTCTTTAATCTGCTATTCAGAGGTAAAATAAGTAAACGTACGGTTGATTTATCATCATTTTCGAGTGAGTATACGCTTATCAGCCATCGGAGTTATTCCAGTGTCCAATATATCTTGCTAGTATGATCAGCTCGACCATATCACTATCACCCCCAACCCGCATTCTTTAACGCCAGATGTTCACTTATCAGATGAGGACATTCAAAACGAAATATCCGGCTAGGACCCTATTTTGGCGCAAAAGTTATCATGTTGACGATTACATTTGTTTATATCTGGGTCAAAGGTCAATGTCAAAATGAGGCTGGATCGGAACTGGCGACAGTGGGTCGGAACTGACACCTCTCATTAAGAAATGTAATTTTATTTTCCCTGCTGTTCAGTTTATCCCTAGCTAAGTTCGTTTGTTAATAAAGGCTATGGACAATTGTACGGCGATGAAGATAATGAATATGCCAATCAAACCATTTCCTTCTGAAAGAGATGCAAATTTCACTTTAGTGGGTCGGAACTGGCGACTCGTCTGTACTGCTGTGTTGGTTGCTCGGCATCATGTCACATGTTTGGTGACATTGCTCATTGCTTGAGACAACCAGTTCGTTCTCTCAATGACATTTGCCACACTGCTACCGAAGGCCCACATGGAAGAGTCCCTGGTTTACGGAAACCTATCCGGGGTTTGAAAAAGATTGAGCTGGAGGAAGAGCTGTGTACGCGTGGCTTGTCAACCACCGGAAAGTGTGACGAGCTCAGAGAACGATTGAAAGACGCAAGATGTGGAGCGAAGTCTGTTCCAGCTTTGCTCATTCATGACCCAATATTGCATCTCGAAGTCATGAATATTTTTCAGCTTGAACCTGTGTTGTGACACAAGCACTGCATGATTGCAAAGGTCATATAGAAAATATCCTGACTCAACTGGAATCCAAGGAACATGTCGCTGCTGGAGTAAAAGAATTTAAAGCGGCCCTCATAGGAAATCGGGACAAGGTCCGAGGGAAAGATTACCGAAAAGCTGCATATCTACTCCCAGGTTACTTAATCAAACAAGGAGCACCTTCGCCGTACACAGAGTTGGCGGAAAGTCTGCGTGAGGTATGTGCCCTTCTGTACACGCGCTCATCACAAAGGACCCGGCAGTCTGTGTTAAGGTTGTATAACCAGATTTTGGTTCATGCGCTTCTCGCAAAGGAAATTGTAGGAGATCATAACAGAATTAGCAGGAGCAAGATGTTCGGTGTGTATTTTCACGGGCTGTTACATGCTGCTCTGGTGAACAGAATACTTGCTCCGCGATCAGGAAATGCAGAATTTCAGGAAACAGAATTTCATACATTGAGAGAAATCTCCAAGAGAACAAGTAACCATCATCCTGATCGTATTATTCCTAACATGCGGTTCACAGACAGGCCGAGAAGGAAGCGAAGTGACCAATCATCTCCTCTGAGATGCCAGAAGACAAACTCAACCGAGATTTTGGTCAGGAAAATTCGGTGATCAAAAAGAAATGGTTGATCAAATACCCCACTCTAGTGCAGAAACACTGTGAGCAGATCGCGGACTTCTTAGAACTAGGGCCAGGAGTTTGGTGGAGAGCAACAGAGGATGGGGATATAGAATTTTTTGACAAGCTAGGTGTGTGTACCCTTTCATATAGCCATTGTCATTTGATTGGTTGTTTAGCATGACCGTGATTTTTTAAATATACATGCCAGATGCTATAATTGTTTATTATTAATTATTAAATTCGAAACCAATTGTATGCAAATATGAAAAAATGAGCAAGTTTTACTCATAAAAATGTAAATCCCTCATCTATTTTAATTATTTGCACTCAAAATATAGATAAGGGCTGGTCATGCTACACAACTAATCAAGTAACAATGGCCTAATTGCACAGAGAATGCATGAAGTATTTAGAACATGTTGAATGATGACGATTGCAAATTCAGAACATTATTCTTTCATCCCTTTTTTCAAAAACGTCGAACACAGACTGTGTTCTGTCCAGGCCCGACATGCCTGAGCTGCACCATTTCAGATCTTCTTCTCAAGTATTTCTATCCACAACACCGAACCGTTCTCCATATAAGTTCCTGAATGAGGGGGGAGAGCTATTCGGGGAATGTCGGCTCATTGGCTTGTACGAATTTGCAGATAATTCTACAATCTAAGGATCACCAGGGAGATATTTTGTGGCGAACAGTCAATTTTCGGAATGGGAGGGGGTGATAGTGTATCAAAATGATCACCCTCACCTGACCACATCGTGTTACCATGTATGTAACGTATAGTGTATGAAGCTGCGGGCCATATAAGCTTATGATAGCAGAGATTCATAGAAGTCGAAAATTTGAGTATTTTTTTACTCAAATTATTCTATTCAGTTTTCGGTGTTTTCTTCATATTGAGTATTTGTTCAAATTTACCATCATTCCTGATGAGTTTATATTGTTTCATCTCGTGAAATTATAGGGCTAGTGAGTTTAGCGAAATTTGAAGGTCCGAATTGAGTTTTTGAATGAATTTTACCCCTGATTACCAGTGGTAAACCAGGACTATGAATCTCCGGATTGCCTCAATCAGAAATCCTCGGACACCTCTCTTCGCACGTTTTCGCCGGTTTAGGAAGGAAATATCTTTGCTCATCAGTGATAGTCTGCCTGCTAATTATTTGTGGAAAAAATTTAAAGTAATTAGGCCTACAGTAACTTATTCATGTCATATTGACACTTGATCAATACTCGATTTCCATGGCCTTCATTGACTGTAACTTTTCCAAGTGCGCCCTCCGTGAAATCACTGCACACCTCAGTGCGAAGAATGAAAGACTTCCTGGTGGTGGGGATATTGAACGCCTGGAACGGTACAACTCAATTTGGCGTGACTTCCCACAGCTCTGCTTTGAGGCAGACTTCTCTACAAATCGTAAGAAGTTGGGGTATTTTGATAGAAAAGTCAAGAAGCTG
>JAVTVY010028148.1:0-10754 GCA_036873755.1 Hanleya hanleyi
GCAGTATTTTACATTATAATATTCCATCATTATACCCTCTCCCCCCCCCCCCCGCCCTGCAATAAAGCTGGGGGAGGGGTACAGGATCGGCTTGTCCATCCTGTAGATACAATTTTGTCCGGACTAATACTTCAAAAATTTTGCTTCTATTTTAATACATTTACCGTGCGATTCACACATTTGTTACAGAGTTATGACCCTTCCTATCCTTGGGTTTTATTTATACTCTATTGAAATATTACTCGGAACGGGAGAGTATAACATACTGTTATATGGAAATGGAATAGGTCTTTGGATTATGGACGCGGATATTCTCTAATGGACGACGGCTGGATTATGAATGACGGACTAGACGCTTGTAATTCATAGGTATCATCATCGATGACGTCGACGGACGGAAACAGAGGCGAGTTGATCTTTTTGCGGGATTGTTTGGTTGTACAGATATTGACGTTGACGTGCTTGTCTTGGTTGGTGACCGTTTTTCCATAGTAACCATTGCCTGTCAATTTCCAAGATTCACCGATGATGGCCTGACTAGGATCTTGATCGCCTTGACGACGGGCAGACGTCACGATGTCGGCATTCCGCGCGAAACAGGCATTGGGTACGTACTGTATCACTTGGTATATTTTGGTAATTTCCAAACCGTGGCTCATGTACCACTGCAGTAGCGGAGTGCCCAGCAAGATTTTCTCTGCCCACATACTGCCAATCAACATCCGTCGAGGTCGAGGCAAACAATCGTGTTGCTCCGCATAGGCGCCCATGGTCTCTCCAATGTCAGCCCGACCCACCAGCGTGTTCTTGAAGATAGGCGGGCACTGGGCGAAGAGTGGCTTGAGATGGTCGGGAACATGCAGATCACATTCGACAAATCCATACAGGGTCCCGGAACGAACGGCGTGGAAAAGCTGTGGCAGGGTCAAGAGTGGACGGCGACTGAGCGGGTACTCGCGCGCTTTAAGGAAGTCGCGTAAGTGTGGGAGGGCCTGGCACATGGTGTGAAATTCACACTCCCACAGTTCGATAAGATCGTACCCCAACTCTTTGACGTAATCTCTATTCTCCACCACTTCTGCTCGTAATTCTTCTGCCGATTTCCCACGTCGTTCGTTGAAGCGTCCAGCGCTGAAAGGACATTGGTGGCCGTGCCAGTAACACCCATAAAATTGAAATACGATCGGTGTTCCTTGTACAAGGGCAAACCCATCGACGGGGAGTCGACGATCTCCTATGCGCTTCTCTGTGGCGTTGGTCTGATGGCGTATATAAATTCCCCGTCGATCGGCTTCCCAATTCAACCACTGGTCGGCGAGATGTTTGTACGGCGTACGTTGAGGTGTGAAATGTTGACCGTCTGCCAACCAGCGCGTATAATGCCCGCTGGGCATGGGTTGGGCGAGAGACCACAGGTACAGGGCATTGGCGTCAAATCCAATGATTTTGGCACGGGGTTTTCCACTGGGGAGCGTAGTGACAACCTTCTCGTGATAACGGTGAAAAATAAGGCTAGGTCCGCCGACGATGTTCTGTTTTAAACAATCATACATGTCTGCATCTTTTTGCTGTATCAGCGAGAAGTAGGTAGGACAATCCTGGAAGAGATGGCGAAGCGCGAGACCCGGTAAACTCAAACACTCCTTGAAGATGTCGACGTGCATTTGATGCCAGAACAGTTGAACCATTTTCTCGGCCGCTTCGAGGAAAGGGGCCACATCTAAGTTGTTATACCACACCAGGAAATCTCGCAAGGTCTGCATGTGTTGGTCGTTCCATACCTGCTGTAGTTCCTGGTACGTGTCTTCCGAACATTCCACTTGCTTGAGATCGTCATAGAACGCGTCCCGGGGTGGCAACTGTGTTTCCTCCAAGCGGTCGAGCGTCGATATGTAGGTGTAAGGGAACTTCCCTTTGGTGTGTGCACAGCCATAGGCCTTCACCCACTGATCGTAGCTATAATTGGGAGCTAAGTAGTTCCGTACATCCAGGAAATGGAGTGATGTGGTGGTGAGGGCCATGTGGTTGTTGATCTTTTTGATGACGGACTTGATGGTATCGGACTGGGCCAAGTAAGGGTATAGAAATTCCTTCACCATGTTCAGATCGTATCGCCCCGAGTTGAATCCGAGCACCGGTAACTGGCCTAAGTATTGCAGGAAGCGGATTTTCAATTTCTCCGCATACGGTTTAGGTAAAGGGACATCCTGCAGTTGAATGTCCTGCCCACTGTGTTCCATTTCCTGTCTGTCAAATATTTTCCCACTGTACTCCATTTCCTCTCTGTCAAATATTTGCCCACTATGCTCCATTTCTTCTCTGTCAAATATTTGACCACTATGCTCCATCTCTGACTCTTCATCGTCGCTGAACGATACACCAAGTGTAGGAATCCTGTCGTCGAGTTGGTCCAGTACGTCCTGGAACTTGGACACCAATAGTTCTGGACTAGCCGCACTCACTTCTTCTAAGTACTCCACCATGCGGGTAATCAAGTCATGGGCGTCGCCGGTGGACACGAAACAGACAGGTGCAGCGTCATAGCCGGGTACGTTGCTGGAAATACTGACACTCAGGGGAATATGGCGCTGTGTCCATTGTGTTTTCGCCGAGGCCGCGTCCATCGGTTCCAAAATCGCCTCGAAATCGTAACATGCCCGGTAGGGGGAATAACGATGCTCTTCTGGTATGATGAGACCTTCATCGGCCAGTTCCTCGAAGATGGTGGGCGTGTTATGGTACACGCCGCCAGGAAATTTCCGTTTCACAGTGTGGTCACAAATCTTTTCGTGGGAGTGAAGATGGCTGGACTGTTTAAACACCCGATGGCATTGGGCACAACTGTAGGATTGCGCGTACAGACTCATATCGTAGATCAGGGAAAAATGATTCACCCCGCCGTCATCAAAGATATTGACTTTCATGGTGGAAGCATACCGTTCTGAAGACCGATGCACCAATTCAGCCACAAATGTGTCGTCCTCCTCCTCATCCTCCTTCTCTTCCCGTAGTAAACGGTACAAAAAGATATTGACGTTGAACAGTGACTCCACGACATCCAAATTCTTAAAAGGGACTCCCCGGAACTGCCGCACGTCCAGGTCTCGTTCCTCTAAATATTGTCTCCAATAGATATTGGCCCTACTATCACAAGTCTGGGGATGACATTCGTTCAAATGAATGGCTAAACACCGGAACAGACATTTCTGTTCTTTGTAGGGTCCATGTTTTCTTCCGGTTAATGCATACAGTCCTTTTCGATTGAGCAGCCAAGCTGGAAGAATTACAGGAGCACCGATAGGATGATCTCTCATTTTGGTCACGAAAAATGTCACGTTGGTGACCATTTCCACAATCCATTTGGTGTTGGGCCGCTGCAATCGGGCCCATTCCAATGGGTCCAACGTAGTGAGTTGCTCGATGAGTGGCTCCAGTGACGCACGATTGATGATGGTGAATGGCTTGTCAAACACATAGGTATTATTGCTCGGATAAAAATACCGTAACTGGTCCGTCTCTTTGTGCCGTAGAATATAGCCGAATGTCATATTCACTTTGAACGTTGTCACTTGGTCTCTGAAAATGTTCTCGGCATAGTTAGGAAGATACCCGAGGTCCTGTAACCGGAAATTATACAAGTCTTGAATAGGGCGATGACGGTGGAAACATCGTCGGATGGTGCTCCAATGGCGCTGGTAGATGTCACTGACAGGGTGGTCTTCGGGCAAGGCGTCAGCGGGAGGCACAGCTGGATCCTTAGGAAAGTCGTGTTCGCCTCTCACATTCTCACGCGCCAAGGGAGATCTCGATCGGTCACGTGGCCTCATCCTGATCGTATATACTCCTGTAAAATAGAGCCGATTTTGAATTTAACACAATGAATCGGTCACGACTTCTTATTTCTTTGGAGGGGCAAGGTCAATAGGACTTGCGCTTTTTATACTACTAAAATGTGAAGTAGATTACATCTTACATAGGCCTTAAGGCCGTGATATGCATATCACCTTGAAGTATTCTGGGGCATGGTCAGTACTTCCCAATTTTCCCTTTGTCTACTACTCGCTGATTTTTTTTGATTTGTTTTTTATTGATTTTTTTTATTCATTTATTTATTCCCCCGAGAGCTACAACATGACACCTTCCACGACCCATTCGAACCCATAGCGGTCCCTCTCTATCCCAAACATACACCCACATAGCACCCAAGATGCCTGCTTTCTATACTACGGCCAGACTGCGCATGCGCAGACTATTGGACACGGACGGACCATTAGTCCAGTGGGATGCTACTCCACGAGAGCTTCAAAATAAGACCTCAACCGACATCATCGGTTCACTAGGGGCTCACCTAGACCTCAACATGTCCACCCAATATGCACCTATGCACTGAGCCAGTAGGCCTATGGGGTTATATACAGACCTACCCGGTACTTAAAAACAAATTTCATAGCTTTTCCCCAGCGTATTCTACAATCTCACAGCCCATAGTAAAACCCACAAAAATTACCACCCCTACTTCAGGCAAAATTTATGGAAATGCGCGAATGAGAGGATTGACCTAGACCGAGTTGTCTCCCTTGCGTCAGTGTGAATAGATGGCGCTATGGTTGGAAACGCAGAAATATCCGGGGAATTGTACCAATTGTGACCCTAGACGCCATTTTGTGACACAAAACTCTTAAATTCGTGCATCATATTATTCTAGAATGTATTGTGATAAATTGAGACGTACTGGTAGGAGAGATCTTGTCTGTTTAGTGAATTGCTGGATCATGTCGTCTGCCAGTTGTGTTCGTATGGCGTGAGCCATGCGCGAGGCATGGTGTAATTCTTGTTGATAAAGTCAATGAATGATTTTGAGCGACAAACTCTATAAATAGTAAGATCGTAGGCATATATAGAGATGGTGTACGGATATTTCATGATGTAGCGGGAATGTGTAACGTAGAACAAATGTACGGTGTCCCATTCCGTGTTCCTTGTCAAGTTGTTGGGAAAATATCCCGGACTGACTGCATATGTGGAGAATTACTCGAGCTTTATATGTCATGAGCTGTTTGAGAAAATACGTGAAATTTGCATTTATAAATGGTCCAAAACCGGCAGTGGACGTCCATGCAATCGCGCGAATGAAACTAAAAATAGAGGTGTTTTGTTGACATAAAAACAGCTGATCCATGTGGAGGATGTTTGAGTTACACGAGAAAATTCTGCCAATATATAAATGCCTACCTATAGATACTAAAATTGGCCGCTAAAACTTTCCATAATATAGGGAAATAACTGTGATGTCTTTTTTCACTGTGACACGTTCTCCTAAAGACCTAAGCTGAAAAATTCCGAGAGGTGGTGGGGGGGGATTTCCTAGCATAGATATTATTAAAAAATAATTTATATTACATACGTGTAAGGTGTTGATTGGTGGTACTCAGTGATACTGGTCAATGATACTGGTCAGGCAGATTACTACACGCAGGCAGTGATCGGGTAGGCAGGCAGGCAAGCAGGCAGGCAGGCAGGCAGGTCAGGCTGGCAGGCTGGCAGGCAGGCAGGCAGGCAGGTCAGGCAGGCAGGTAAGTCAGAGTGCTCCGCAGGGTAGTGCAATGAATACACCCAACCCCTAAAAATCATCCCCTTTTATACGTTTTTCTATCCAACATGGCCGCCTAAAAACACGGCCATTTTCCAACATGGCCGCCTAAAGATACGCCCCCTGTCATGGCCGCCTAAAAACACGCCCCCTGTCATGGCCGCCTAAAAACACGCCCCCTGTCATGGCCGCCTAAAAACACGCCCCCTGTCATGGCCGCCTAGGAAAAAACCCCAGTACATCAACACACACCAACAAGTCTAGACATGTACCAACTACTTTTAAAACATGGCCGCCTAAAAATACGCCCCCTGTCATGGCTGTCTAAAAATACGCCTCCTGTCATGGCCGTCTAAAAACACGCCCCCTGTCATGGCCGTCTAAAAACACGCCCCCTGTCATGGCCGCCTAAAAACACGCCCCCTGTCATGGCCGCCTAAGAACACGCCCCCTGTCATGGCCGCCTAAAAACACGCCCCCTGTCATGGCCGCCTAAAAACACGCCCCCTGTCATGGCCGTCTAGGAAAAACCCCAGTACATCAACACACACCAACAAGTCTAGACATGCCTTGATCACGTGATCGTCATGGGAAACCCCCACAGACAGGTGAATACATGTTCACAGGTCAAAACAGCGCCCCCTGGTGGATGCAAGAGTTATCTCCCCCGGCAAAATGAGGTCTGTAATCACGGCTATATACTACTCACGTCGGTGCCAATAATCTGTCCAGAGACACGGCAAAGACAGTCATACAGAAGTTCCAAGCCAATAGCTGAGAATATCTGGAACGACAACCCCTCGGCTTCCCTTGAGATTCAACTTTCTGCAGCTCATGGGAAGAGTGACGAAAAAATTACTGTTACAGTTCCAAGTGTTCAGCAACAAGACAATGGGTCGGATTGTGGATTGTTTGCTATAGCTAACTTAGTTGAGTTCTGTTTTTACGGTTACCTTGGTAAGACTACTTTGACTTTCAATCCACATATTCTAAGAAAACATTTTCTTTAGTGTTTAGAAGATGGGAAAATGACACCCTTCCCACGGACTAATGAGAGTGGAAAGATAGTTAGAATTATAGGTCGGTGAACAAAGTTATTAGTCGTTTTTGTTCGTGTGGTAAGCCTGATTGTTTTGAAGACATGGTAGGTTATGACGGGAAAGATGGTAGGAAAAGGTGTACTGTTTGGAAACATTTGTCTTGTGCTCAGCCAAATGACAATTCTACTGATTGGTTTTGTGACGGACATATTCAGTAGACAAAGAAATTATTTCTTTTATGTTACTCCTTTGTTGTTCTTTAGGATTTCCGAAACAAAGGACCAATTAGTGTGTGAGCAGTGTTCCAAAATCATTTTTGCTTGTCAAAATTGTTTTATAAATTAAATTATATTTATATTATCAATTAGTAAATTTATATTAATAACAAAACCAAGAACAAAAATTACTGAGAACAAAATATGTATATTCCTGGTAATTTTTCATTTCGATTATAAAAATATATATAAAATTAATGATCAATTCAAAATTAAATACTATTTCCATTTACATTAAGTTATTCGTCAAAAAGTAGAGCATTCCGGAAACCTAAAAGTATTTCAGTCAGTTCACGCAATAATTTTCCGGACAAGAAAAACCACATGTCGGTCGGTCCAGAAAAATTTCAGCGAAGTCGACACGAAAATTTCAGTTGCCCACTATCTCAAAAATTTGTCATCAAACTATATATTTTTGAAAAGAGAATCTCTTCAGCTACTCCGGAAAGTTTAGATTGTCAGAATCGAACCAGTATTAAGCGAGCTATCAACAAATAAGCGACCGAGTTCCCGTTTCATCAGTGGAATTCAACACATTTCAGTCGATTATCTGATCCCTTCATTCAGGCAAACAAAATGCGGACACTGGCAGATAAATTTTATAAATATCGTACAAAACACATTTATATAGACTCCAGATTCTAGGTAATTAATTTCACCCGATAAAAATAATAATGGAACTGCTCAGTGAAATTTGAAGTCATTTCTATGGCAATGAATTCAATTTAGCCTGGTTGCACACGATAGGCTTTGCTCGGTCGCGGATGCGGGGCTTTTTCTATCTTCATTAGGTCCATACAAATTGTCTGTATTCATTCACAGGTATGTCTAATAATAAACCCTTGTCATACTTAATTTCCTGGTGAACATTAAATTCAAAAATGTTATTAAACAAACCAGTATATTGGCCTCGAGGACGAGCTTGCCTCAATCCAACACTGTCCGCCATGCAGAGCCCAGACTCAAGCTGACCATCTGTCATACTTATGACGTCATCATATTTGTAAACAAAGCCAATGAAAACGGTCGCACTTTTAAGAGCACAATTGCACGCCCTTTTCCTTGTCCGATTTTCCTCATGGATATAGCAAATTAGTCATGAAAGAATAGAGAATCAAATTATTTAATAAAAATTTCGCTGCATTAGCATTTTAAGGTTAATGATCAGTCGTATACAGTAAGAATAATATACCGACCACCCGATAAAAATGTAGTAAATTTTAATGAAAACTTACAAACAATTATGAACGTTCTCAAACCTGAAAGAAAGAAATATATGATAATGGAGCACTTCAACATTGATTTATTTAAAACTGACAGACATTGTCCTTTCAAAGACTTTTTAGAAATAATGAAGTCTAATAACTTTTTTCCGAAAATTACAAAACCAACATTGAACTAGGGTAAAATCTCGATCGGCGACTTTGATTGACACTCTCTAAAATAATTAGATTGAAAATTCAATCTATCAGGTTGGAATTAGTGACCAATCTATTCGATTGAATATTCCATCATTTCAATCTATTAGATTAAATTTTCTGTCTAAAACAGATTCATTTTATCGTTTTCAATCTATTAGATTGAATATTTTCAATCCGATAATAGATTGGTCACTAATTTCAATCTGTTAGATTGAATTTCAATCTAATTATTTTAGAGAGCAATGTTTTTCAAAATTTTCATGAAGACTGTTTGATGTCTGGCATTCTACTCTCTGACATAACTGATCACTTCCCAGTCTTCCATATAAACAAAGCACTACTTCTTGAAAAACTGACTGATCGTACATCTACCTATAGAATTATAAATCAGAAGCAAAAAAATACTTTCGAAGAAAAAATTAAAAATATTGATTGGGGCGATGTCGCTAATGAAATGAATGATGTTAACAACGCATTTGAATTGTATTCCAACAAATTTAATTGTGTATATAACGAGTCTTTTCCTGTTACACCTACGTCTTTTTCAAAGGTCAAAATAAAAAAGCCATGGATAACATACGGTATTCTTAAATCAATTCGGGAAAAGAATAGACTTTTTAGACAGCACACAAAAGGTAATAATGCGGACGACACACAGAAATACAAGCAATATAGGAATAAATTGAATCACACCTTAAAGGTCAACCCAAACGCTCTGAGGTCAAAAATATAAATAAATAGTCCTTTCGATTCTGAAAATAATGATATTTTTTCATAATTTTGTGCAGTCTGATTGGCGAGATATTGCCGTTTGAAAGGTGAAAATCGCTCTCCTGTCAATTCCAGCTGTGACGTCACGGAGGGAAGCCGTCTTGTATTCTCTATGTTAAAGCCGTATACCACAGTCGTAAGTAGCTGCTGATTTCTGGAGATTTTCGGAGTATCGGGGCATCATTTGTTAAATATGCCGCGACGTTGTGTAGTGGGAGGTTGCAGTTTTACTACAGATGACGGTGTTAGTATTCATTTGTGGCCTAAAGACGAGAAAATCGCTGCAAATTGGACGAAATTTGTACGCAACACGAGAGTGTGGAAAGAGGGCCCGAGCCAGTACTCGTATAATTTTCTTGGCACATTTTGACAGAAATTAGACATCATTCGAGGACATCTACAGCGTAGCAGTTGAATTCGGGTACAAACCAAAACTAAAGAGAACAGCTATTCCAACTATCAAACCTAAGAACAATCAGAATGTGACGGCGAAGAAATCGGACAAGGAGAATCTATCACGGACATCGGCTGAACGAACCTAGCCTGCAAGCGAGGCCTCGGGCAGGGAGACGGCTGTACATGCCCTGCTCGCTCTCGCGTGGCATTTGTTGCTTGAGCACCTACAGGTTAGACTGGATGAGTCTCTATTTCATATATACTATTTAATAATAATAAAATGATCTTTCATAAATATATATACGTTTGATAAGTAAATAAATAAAAAACACCAATTGGAGTGAATGACTGTAGATACAGAGGTGATAATAATACTTTCATAATCCCTTGACATTTGAGATTGTGGGAATATCATTCGATTTCAATTTAATTGAGGTAATTTGTCGAAAATTGAGCAGATGTGAATGCCGATCCACTCACCACGGCTTACTTTTCGCCATGAATGTCCAAAGTTTTTTTATCAAACTATATAATTCTGAAATTGGTATTTCATGGGGATTATGGAAAAACAAACAAAATTCAAATCGGACGTATATCAGTAGAGTTATCAACAGTTTACTGTCCATACTGCCGAATCCCGGAGTTTATCCCTTCGAAAAGGCTGCCTCGGTCAGTAACAACAATAACAACACAGATGTGCTCGTTCTTTACATCACAGAATCGTTCTACATTCAATACAGTTTGAAATATATGGACATTTGGTCTTATAGATGACGATAATAAGGTTTCCAGTCAAGTTGCATACCAATCTGTATTCTACAAACGATCTCTCCGAATCCTGTCGTCGTCGAGTTCCACGTTGTCAGAGTGGTTGTCACTGTCAGAATCGGAGCCGTACGGCTCAAATTGATAGGGCTGAATTCCGCCGTTGGTCTGCAAACAACTGTTAATTTGCCCGTCATCATCCTCCTCTATGTCTATTTCCTCTTCTTGGCGAAAAATATTTCCATCTAAGCAGCTGATATCGCTCGAATCGACATCTGAACCGGAGCTCTGACTGCACTCGCTTTCCATGTTATCCGCTGTTTTTTCTCGGGCAACTTCCCTGCGTGACGTCATCAACCCAGCTGTTAAAGTGTGAAAAAGCCCACTTTGCTCCCATATTATACGTGTGTTTCTGATCAGATTAGAATTTTTTTCAATATTTTTTTCATACAAAGTGAAGTATGAACTATGATTTTTAAGGATTCTTAGACCAAAA
>JAVTVY010028149.1:0-101373 GCA_036873755.1 Hanleya hanleyi
GCAGTCTCAGATTTATAAGGCTGACAACGCTGACTATACAATATCCGCAGTGTTTGCTTTTGAAACGCAGAACGCTGACAACGCAGACCCTTTGAAAGACAAGCACAAGAATGCTGACAATGTGGACACTGCAGTCTCTGTTTTATAATGCTAACAACGCTGACTATGCAATATCTGCAGTGTTTGCATTTAAAACGCAGAACACTGACAACGCGGACCCTTTAAAAGACAGGAGCAAGAATGCTGACAATGCCGATACAGTCTCTGTTTTTATAATACTGACAGCGCTGACTATGCAATATCCGCAGTGTTTCCTTTTTAGAACGCTGACAACGCAGCGGACCCTTTGAAAGACAAGAGCAAGAATGCTGACAATGCCGATACTGCAGTCTCTGTTTTATAATACTGACAACGCTGACTATGCAATATCCGCAGTGTTTCCTTTTAAAACGCAGAACGCTGACAACGCGGAACCTTTGAAAGACAAGAGCAAGAATGCTGACAATGCTGATACTGCAGTCTCTGTTTTATAATACTGACAACGCTGACTATGCAATATCCGCAGTGTTTCCTTTTAAAACGCAGAACGCTGACAACGCGGACCCTTTGAAAGACAAGAGCAAGAATGCTGACAATGCCGATACTGCAGTCTCTGTTTTATAATACTGACAACGCTGACTATGGTAACATCTGCAGTGTTTCTTTAAAACGCAGAACGTTGACAACGCGGGAACTTGAAAGACAAGAGCAAGAATGCTGACAATGCTGATACCGCAGCTCCTGTTTTATAATACTGACAACGCTGACTATGCAATATCCGCAGTGTTTCCTTTAAAACGCGCAGAACGCTGACAACGCGGAACCTTTGAAAAAGACAAGAGCAAGAATGCTGACAATGCTGATACTGCAGTCTCTGTTTTATAATACTGACAACGCTGACTATGCAATATCCGCAGTGTTTCCTTTTAAAACGCAGAACGCTGACAACGCGGACCCTTTGAAAGACAAGAGCAAGAATGCTGACAATGCTGATGCTGCAGTCTCTGTTTTATAATACTGACAACGCTGACTATGCAATATCCGCAGTGTTTCCTTTTAAAACGCAGAACGCTGACAACGCGGACCCTTTGAAAGACAAGAGCAAGAATGCTGACAATGCTGATACTGCAGTCTCTGTTTTATAATACTGACAACGCTGACTATGCAATATCCGCAGTGTTTCCTTTTAAAACGCAGAACGCTGACAACGCGGAACCTTTGAAAGACAAGAGCAAGAATGCTGACAATGCCGATACTGCAGTCTCTGTTTTATAACACTGACAACGCTGACTATGCAATATCCGCAGTGTTTCCTTTTAAAACGCAGAACGCTGACAACGCGGAACCTTTGAAAGACAAGAGCAAGAATGCTGACCATGCTGATACTGCAGTCTCTGTTTTATAATACTGACAACGCTGACTATGCAATATCCGCAGTGTTTCCTTTTAAAACGCAGAACGCTGACAACGCGGACCCTTTGAAAGACAAGAGCAAGAATGCTGACAATGCTGATACTGCAGTCTCTGTTTTATAATACTGACAACGCTGACTATGCAATATCCGCAGTGTTTCCTTTTAAAACGCAGAACGCTGACAACGCGGACCCTTTGAAAGACAAGAGCAAGAATGCTGACAATGCTGATACTGCAGTCTCTGTTTTATAATACTGACAACGCTGACTATGCAATATCCGCAGTGTTTCCTTTTAAAACGCAGAACGCTGACAACGCGGAACCTTTGAAAGACAAGAGCAAGAATGCTGACAATGCCGATACTGCAGTCTCTGTTTTATAATACTGACAACGCTGACTATGCAATATCCGCAGTGTTTCCTTTTAAAACGCAGAACGCTGACAACGCGGACCCTTTGAAAGACAAGAGCAAGAATGCTGACAATGCTGATACTGCAGTCTCTGTTTTATAATACTGACAACGCTGACTATGCAATATCCGCAGTGTTTCCTTTTAAAACGCAGAACGCTGACAACGCGGACCCTTTGAAAGACAAGAGCAAGAATGCTGACAATGCTGATGCTGCAGTCTCTGTTTTATAATACTGACAACGCTGACTATGCAATATCCGCAGTGTTTCCTTTTAAAACGCAGAACGCTGACAACGCGGACCCTTTGAAAGACAAGAGCAAGAATGCTGACAATGCTGATACTGCAGTCTCTGTTTTATAATACTGACAACGCTGACTATGCAATATCCGCAGTGTTTCCTTTTAAAACGCAGAACGCTGACAACTCGGACCCTTTGAAAGACAAGAGCAAGAATGCTGACAATGCTGATGCTGCAGTCTCTGTTGCTGACAACGCTGACTATACAATATCCGCAGTGTTTCCTTTTAAAACGCAGAACGCTGACAACGCGGACCCTTTGAAAGACAAGAGCCAGAATGCTGACAATGCCGACACTGCAGTCTCTGTTTTATAAGGCTGACAACGCTGACTATGCAATATCCGCAGTGTTTCCTTTTAAAACGCAGAACGCTGACAACGCGGACCCTTTAAAAGACAAGAGGAAGAATGCTGACAATGCTGACACTGCAGTCTCTGTTTTATAATACTGACAACGCTGACTATGCAATATCCGCAGTGTTTCCTTTTAAAACGCAGAACGCTGACAACGCGGAACCTTTGAAAGACAAGAGCAAGAATGCTGACAATGCCGATACTGCAGTCTCTGTTTTATAATACTGACAACGCTGACTATGCAATATCCGCAGTGTTTCCTTTTAAAACGCAGAACGCTGACAACGCGGACCCTTTGAAAGACAAGAGCAAGAATGCTGACAATGCTGATACTGCAGTCTCTGTTTTATAATACAGACAACGCTGACTATGCAATATCCGCAGTGTTTCCTTTTAAAACGCAGAACGCTGACAACGCGGAACCTTTGAAAGACAAGAGCAAGAATGCTGACAATGCCGATACTGCAGTCTCTGTTTTATAATACTGACAACGCTGACTATGCAATATCCGCAGTGTTTCCTTTTAAAACGCAGGACGCTGACAACGCGGACCCTTTGAAAGACAAGAGCAAGAATGCTGACAATGCTGATACTGCAGTCTCTGTTTTATAATACTGACAACGCTGACTATGCAATATCCGCAGTGTTTCCTTTTAAAACGCAGAACGCTGACAACGCGGACCCTTTGAAAGACAAGAGCAAGAATGCTGACAATGCTGATACTGCAGTCTCTGTTTTATAATACTGACAACGCTGACTATGCAATATCCGCAGTGTTTCCTTTTAAAACGCAGAACGCTGACAACGCGGAACCTTTGAAAGACAAGAGCAAGAATGCTGACAATGCCGATACTGCAGTCTCTGTTTTATAATACTGACAACGCTGACTATGCAATATCCGCAGTGTTTCCTTTTAAAACGCAGAACGCTGACAACGCGGACCCTTTGAAAGACAAGAGCAAGAATGCTGACAATGCTGATACTGCAGTCTCTGTTTTATAATACTGACAACGCTGACTATGCAATATCCGCAGTGTTTCCTTTTAAAACGCAGAACGCTGACAACGCGGACCCTTTGAAAGACAAGAGCAAGAATGCTGACAATGCTGATACTGCAGTCTCTGTTTTATAATACTGACAACGCTGACTATGCAATATCCGCAGTGTTTCCTTTTAAAACGCAGAACGCTGACAACGCGGAACCTTTGAAAGACAAGAGCAAGAATGCTGACAATGCCGATACTGCAGTCTCTGTTTTATAATACTGACAACGCTGACTATGCAATATCCGCAGTGTTTCCTTTTAAAACGCAGAACGCTGACAACGCGGACCCTTTGAAAGACAAGAGCAAGAATGCTGACAATGCTGATACTGCAGTCTCTGTTTTATAATACTGACAACGCTGACTATGCAATATCCGCAGTGTTTCCTTTTAAAACGCAGAACGCTGACAACGCGGACCCTTTGAAAGACAAGAGCAAGAATGCTGACAATGCTGATACTGCAGTCTCTGTTTTATAATACTGACAACGCTGACTATGCAATATCCGCAGTGTTTCCTTTTAAAACGCAGAACGCTGACAACGCGGACCCTTTGAAAGACAAGAGCAAGAATGCTGACAATGCCGATACTGCAGTCTCTGTTTTATAATACTGACAACGCTGACTATGCAATATCCGCAGTGTTTCCTTTTAAAACGCAGAACGCTGACAACGCGGAACCTTTGAAAGACAAGAGCAAGAATGCTGACAATGCTGATACTGCAGTCTCTGTTTTATAATACTGACAACGCTGACTATGCAATATCCGCAGTGTTTCCTTTTAAAACGCAGAACGCTGACAACGCGGAACCTTTGAAAGACAAGAGCAAGAATGCTGACAATGCTGATACTGCAGTCTCAGATGTATAATGCTGACAACGCTGACTATGCAATATCCGCAGTGTTTCCTTTTAAAACGCAGAACGCTGACAACGCGGACACTTTAAAAGACAAGAGTAAGAATGCTGACAATGCCGACACTGCTGTCTCTTTTATATATGCTGACAACGCTGACTAAACAATATCTGCAGGGTTTCCTTTTAAAACGCAGAACGCTGACAACGAGGACCCTTTAGAAAACAAGAGCCAGATTGCTGAAAACGCGGTCTCTGCATTGTAATTTAATCCACTCTCTGTACAAGTACAACGCTGAGAAGACGCGGACCCGTTCAAAGACAAGAGTAAGAATGCTGAAAATGTCGACTCGGCAGTCTCTGTTTTATAGTGCTGACAACGCTGACAATGCTGACACAGCAGTCTCTGTTACGCTGTTTACACAATATCCGCAGTGTTTGCTTTTAAAGCACAGAACGCTGATAAAGCTGACCCTTTAAAAGACGAGAGCAAGAATGCTGACAATGCGGACACTGCAGTCTCTGTTTTATAATGCTGACAACGCTGACTATGCAATATCCGCAGTGTTTGCATTTGAAAGGCAGAACGCTGACAACGCGGACCCTTCAATAGACAAGAGCAAAATGCTGACAATGCGGACACTGCACTCTCTGGTCTATAATGCTGACAACGCTAAGCAATATCCGCAGTGTTTGCGTTCAAAACGCAGAGCGCTGACAAAGCGGACCCTTTGAAAGACAAGAGGAAGAATGGTGACAATCCCGACACTGCAGTTTGTGCTGTGTAATGATGACAACGCTGACTATGCAATATCCTCAGTGTTTGCGTTTAAAACGCAGAACGCTGAATACGCGGACCCTTTGAAAGACAAGAGCAAGAATGCTGACAATGCGCACACTGCAGTCTCTGGTTTATAATGCTGACAACGCTGACTATACAATATCCGCAGTGTTTGCTTTTAAAACGCAGAGCGCTGACAACGCGAATCCTTTGTAAGACAAGAGTAAGAATGCTGACTCTGTTTCATAATGCTGACAACGATCACTATACAATATCCGCAGTGTATCCTTTTAAAACGCAGAACGGTGACAACGCGGACCCTTTCAAAGACAAGAGCAAGAACGCTGACAAAGCCGATACTATAGTCTCTGTTATGTAATGCGGGCAACGCTGACCATGCAATATCCGCAGTGTTTGCTTTTAAAATGCAGAACGCTGACAACACGGACTCTTTCAAAGACAAGAGCAAGAACGCTGACAATGCCGACACTGCAGTCTCTGTTTCAGATTGCTGACAACGCTGACTATGCAATATCTGCAGTGTTTGCGTTTAAAACGCAGAAGGCTGACAAAGCGGACCCTTTCAAAGACAAGACCAAGAATGCTGACAATGCCGACACTGCAGTCGTTGTTTTATAATGCTGACAACGCTGACTACACAATATCCGCAGTGTTTGCTTTTAAAACGCAGAACGCTGACAACGCGGGCCCTTTAAAAGACAAGAGGGAGAATGCTGACAACGCAGTGTCTGCATTGTAGCTTAAGTCACTCCCTCTACAAGAACAACGCTGACAAGCGGAGTAACGCTGATAATGCCGACTCTGCGGTCTTTGCTTTGTTGGGCTTACAACGCTGACTATCCCAGTGTCAGCGTTTAAATTGAAGAACGCTGACAGTAAGTATGTGGTAACGCCGATACTGCCGTCTCTGCTTTATGACACTGACAATGGAGTATTCGCAGAAGAACGCCGACATTGCCGACACGGGAAAATGAAAAGAACCAGGATGATGTACAAGGCTAACAACGCTGACAGTGCATTTTACATTCTCTCCCTCTACGTGTACAGCGCCCCCATCCACCCACCCGCCCTTATATACTAAAGGGAGTTAATCCCTTAAAAATGAAAGGTTGAATTTTCTCCCGTGCTTGCTTACATGAAGTATGGACCATAAATTACAAGCGTCTAGTCCGTCATTCATAATCCAGCCGTCGTCCATTAGAGAATATCCGCGTCCATAATCCAAAGACCTGTTCCATTTTCCACATAACAGTATTAGTAAATGATTACTTCGTCAATCATTTATCAATTACAGATGTTAAAATTATCCCTATGGAGCCTCAAAATCACCTGAAGTCGAGGGTCAAGACGATGGGCATTTCCGTCATAATAGACCCCGTGTATACAGGGGATGATGATCACAACATCGATTATGGTATTATTATTCATGGCGGCCCATTTTCTCAAGTTAATGAATGTCCAATAGGCCGCAAAGGTAACAATAAGTGCGCCATGGAGATGTTCGAGTTACCAACAGGGAAATGTATTTGTCGTCGGCATAGTGTCTCCCTTCCGTCGACACTATGAATCTTAGCTACTTGTCCATATGATTCCCGATAATACGAGCCTGTTTCACTCCATTACATCAGCATTTTCTTTCTTCATCCTGTATATATGAGCCTGTGTTCTGCTCTGCTCTCGCCATGTTTGTAATCTGAACTTTAACAGTCATGAGGTTACATTAAGGTGCGCGATTGGCTTATATTCTCTCGCATCTATTTAGAATCTAATTAGCAAAGCTGCTAATTTGCAGATATTTTCTAGGATACTTTGCTATTTAGAACGAGATGCTAATTATACAATATGCCCCCTGCATCGATTCAACTATCCTCCCTCACACGAGGTACACCGACTGATTCGAGTGAGCGAGAATATCGTTCGACTTGTCCGTGACGTCAATGACAAGTTATAACCCACTGGGGTCGCCGATACTTATTAAAGCGGATAACGCTCATCTTCCATGGACCAAAGTCAACATAAACTGTGACGTACAATGTAACATGACGTCAAACGCTGAATATCTCTTTCCTTAATCTGTCATCGCGAGAAAGCTTCACGCGAGCACATTCCATTCTTCTCAGTTTGCTCATACTGAGAATGTCGGCGTTTTTCTTTTCGAAATACACGAATGATTTGCATGAAATGTAGACTATATACATATGTGCGAAGCTGGGACTTGGAGCTCTTGTTCCCCAGAAAGAAACAATATATTGTCTAATTAGCACTTTGATAATCGCATCTAAATTGCATCGATTCGCACCTCCTGGATACTTAATATATTGTCTATTTAGCGTAGATTCGCAGATTCAATTTCACACGCCGGCTTGACAATATATTGTCTAAATAGCACTGTGGCAACTGAATTTAAATTTCCCACATTTCCACGTCGCCCAGACTTAAATAAAAGTAGATTGGCATATCATTTCCATGTGATTTCTTTTAACAGTAATAACGGAGGCCAGTGGTATAGATGACTCTAGCAAGTTGTGAGAATCTGAATTTATTGTACAAAACGCCCACTTGGAGCCGGGTACAAACACCATTATGGAACTAAAGTAGACAATCCACCTATAGTGTACCTGAAACATAACATATGTACATTATAAATCAGTGATACTGATCTACAAATGCATTCATATATGCAGTCATTTCTTTTCAAAGCAAGAATGTATACAATCTCAGTGAACTCAGATATAATATCACGGAAATCCCCTGATTTTCCATCTTGGTTTACCTAGATTGCAATGTATATAAAAATGATAATGTTAATATGCCTACCGGCTACTGCAGAAGAAATGTTATAACTTACTGTGTACATTCTAATCATGGATGCATGTAGTAAGCAGGATGTTTACAGATAAAATGATGTAACAGGCCTTCAACCAGTTTGCTCTTATCTCTTTGATTCTCTCTCCATATGCGGATTAATCTCTTAACTGGCCTTATGACATGATATATTCATTGCGAAGATAACAATGTAGCATTAGATGTAGCATGGAGCAAAGATTATGGTTAAACAATATACCAGAGAGAGTCCAGGTTTTTAGCTTTCGTGATTAACGCCCTTTCTTAGTATTGTTGTTATGGTAACAATATGCCGTTTGTAGGTTCAACAATCAAAGGTGAAGCATTGTCATGAGCGACATTGCCATTACCATTTCTGTAAGTCCGAGAGGCCATTCAACGCCTGTCGCGATAGCACTGCAAATTTTAAAACCACCCCTTGGATGCACTCACAGATGACTATATAGTTATTTTTTTAGGGAGATAGTTGCTAAAATCTGCACGGAATATCATCAAATTATTGTCGACCTTTTATCATTTGAACGCAATCCGTAGCGTCAAATGCCATTTGATTCTCACGAGAATTGTTCACTTAATGGTTTTATAGTGATTGGAACAATATGGCATTTCTAGGTTCAACAAACAGGGGATATCCTCATTCAATTCACTTGTTAAGGATTTACTGCTGCATAGATAATATTATTGTTATATTAACAACATATCATTTCTGGGTTCAACAATAGAGAACGAAGCATGATTGATAGGGTTAAACCGCTTTGTGAATATATGTTAAATAGATAGTATATTAAGTCTTCTTGAATTGCGGATATTTGCAATTTACATCACATTATCAATGCTCTAATTACACAATATATTGCTTACCATTCAACAAAAAATGTCTATGAATAAAATGTATTTGCGAATCTACGTCAAATAGACAATATATTAACTTACCATGCCATAAGGTGAGAATCTAGGCTAAAATGAAGATAATAATTCTCCCAGGAATCGACGAGAACAAGATCAGAGTGGGAATCTACGCTAATTACACGATATATTAACTTTTCAGCAAGCGCGAATCTATGCAATTTAGATGATAATTACATAAAATGCTATTTACACAATATATTGTCTCTCATGCATAGAAACCAGTTGCCGAGATCAAATCGTTTTGTGAATCTACGCTAACTTGAAAAAAGTAATTTCCCTGAAATCATTCTCCCGATATCAATTCCCAATTCTGAGTTTGTAACCTAAAAGTCGGTGAAACACCCTCTGTTGGCACTGTGCAGAAAAACGCAACTGCGAATCTACGCTAAGTAGACAATATATTAACTCTCCGTGAAGTGCGAATCTATGCAATTTAGATGAGATTATCAAAGTGCTAATTAGACAATATATTGTCTTCTCTGCCATCTCGACTAGATAAACACATTTGCGAATCTACGCTAAATAGACAATATATTAACTTTCCGTGAAGTGCGAATCTATGCAATTTAGATAAGATTATCAACGTGCTAATTAGACAATATATTGTCTTCTCTGCCATCTCGACGAGGTAAACACATTTGCGAATCTACGCTAAACTGACAATATATTAACTCTCCCTGATGTGACAATAAAGTGAATGACAAATCGATCTGCGAATCTACGCTAAATAGACGATATATTACCTTATCATGCAATGCGAATCTATGCAATTTAGATGAGATTATCAAAGTGCTAATTAGACAATATATTGTCTTCTCTGCCATCTCGACTAGGAAAACACATTTGCGAATCTACGCTAAATAAACAATATATTAACTTTCCGTGAAGTGCGAATCTATGCAATTTAGATGAGATTATCAAAGTGCTAATTAGACAATATATTGCCTCCCCTGCAGTCTCCCCAGGTAAACACATTTGCGAATCTACGCTAAATAGACAATATATTAACTTTCCGTGAAGTGCGAATCTATGCAATTTAGATGAGATTATCAAAGTGCTAATTAGACAATATATTGTCTTCTCTGCAATCTCGACGAGGTAAACACATTTGCGAATCTACGCTAAATTGACAATATATTAACTCTCCCTGAAGTGCGAATCTATGCAATTTAGATGAGATTATCAAAGTGCTATTTAGACAATATATTGTCTTCTCTGCCATCTCCACGAGGTAAACACATTTGCGAATCTACGCTAAATTGACAATATATTAACTCTCCCTGATGTGACAATAAACCCTATTCACCCACTCACTCACTCACTCTTCTCTGCCATCTTGACGAGGTAAATACATTTGCGAATCTACGCTAAATTGACAATACATTAACTCTCCCTGAAGTGCGAATCTATGCAATTTAGATGAGATTATCAAAGTGCTAATTAGACAATATATTGTCTTCTCTGCTATCTCGACGAGGTAAACACATTTGCGAATTACGCTAAAAAGACAATATATTAACTCTCCTTGACGTGCGAATCTATGCAATTTAGATGAGATTATCGAAGTGCTAATTATACAATATATTGTCTTCTCTGCACTCTCGACGAGGTAAACACATTTGCGAATCTACGCTAAATAGACAATATATTAACTTTCCCTGAAGTGCGAATCTATGCAATTTAGATGAGATTATCAAAGTGCTAAATATACAATATATTGTCTTCCCTGCAATCTCGACGAGGTAAACACATTTGCGAATCTACGCTAAATAGACGATATATTAACTCTCTGTGAAGTGCGAATCTATGCAATTTAGATGAGATTATCAAAGTGTTAATTAGACAATATATTGTCTTCTCTGCCATCTCGACGAGGTAAACACATTTGCGAATCTACGCTAAACTGACAACATATTAACTCTCCCTGATGTGACAATAAAGTGAATGACAAATCGATCTGCGAATCTACGCTAAATAGACGATATATTTACCTTACCATGCAGTGCGAATCTATGCAATTTAGATGAGATTATCAAAGTGCTAATTAGACAATATATTGTCTTCTCTGCCATCTCGACTAGGTAAACACATTTGCGAATCTACGCTAAATAGACAATATATTAACTCTCCCTGACGCGCGAATCTATGCAATTTAGATGATATTATCAAAGTGCTAATTAGACAATATATTGCCTCCCCTGCAGTTTCGTCGAGGTAAAACAGATTTGCGAATCTACGCTAAATAGACAATATATTAACTCTCCATGAAGTGCGAATCTATGCAATTTAGATGAGATTATCAAAGTGCTAATTAGACAATATATTGTCTTCTCTGCCATCTCGACTAGGTAAACACATTTGCGAATCTACGCTAAATAGACAATATATTAACTCTCCTTGAAGTGCGAATCTATGCAATTTAGATGAGATTATCAAAGTGCTAATTAGACAATATATTGTCTTCTCTGCCATCTCGACGAGGTAAACACATTTGCGAATCTACGCTAAATTGACAATATATTAACTCTCCCTGAAGTGCGAATCTATGCAATTTAGATGAGATTATCAAAGTGCTAATTAGACAATATATTGTCTTCTCTGCCATCCCCACGAGGTAAACACATTTGCGAATCTACGCTAAATTGACAATATATTATCTCTCCCTGATGTGACAATAAACCCTATTCACCCACTCACTCACTCACTCTTCTCTGCCATCTTGACGAGGTAAACACATTTGCGAATCTACGCTAAATTGACAATATATTAACTCTCCCTGAAGTGCGAATCTATGCAATTTAGATGAGATTATCAAAGTGCTAATTAGACAATATATTGTCTTCTCTGCCATCTCGACTAGGTAAACACATTTGCGAATCTACGCTAAATAGACAATACATTAACTCTCCGTGAAGTGCGAATCTATGAAATTTAGATGAGACTATCAAAGTGCTAATTAGACAATATATTGCCTCCCCTGCAGTCTCCCCGAGGTAAAACAGATTTGCGAATCTACGCTAAATAGACAATATATTAACTCTCCATGAAGTGCGAATCTATGCAATTTAGATGAGATTATCAAAGTGCTAATTAGACAATATATTGTCTTCTCTGCCATCTCGACGAGGTAAACACATTTGCGAATCTACGCTAAATAGACAATATATTAACTCTCCTTGAAGTGCGAATCTATGCAATTTAGATGAGATTATCAAAGTGCTAATTAGACAATATATTGTCTTCTCTGCCATCTCGACGAGGTAAACACATTTGCGAATCTACGCTAAATTGACAATATATTAACTCTCCCTGAAGTGCGAATCTATGCAATTTAGATGAGATTATCAAAGTGCTATTTAGACAATATATTGTCTTCTCTGCCATCTCCACGAGGTAAACACATTTGCGAATCTACGCTAAATTGACAATATATTAACTCTCCCTGATGTGACAATAAACCCTATTCACCCACTCATTCACTCACTCTTCTCTGCCATCTTGACGAGGTAAATACATTTGCGAATCTACGCTAAATTGACAATATATTAACTCTCCCTGAAGTGCGAATCTATGCAATTTAGATGAGATTATCAAAGTGCTAATTAGACAATATATTGTCTTCTCTGCTATCTCGACGAGGTAAACACATTTGCGAATTACGCTAAAAAGACAATATATTAACTCTCCTTGACGTGCGAATCTATGCAATTTAGATGAGATTATCGAAGTGCTAATTATACAATATATTGTCTTCTCTGCACTCTCGACGAGGTAAACAAATTTGCGAATCTACGCTAAATAGACAATATATTAACTTTCCCTGAAGTGCGAATCTATGCAATTTAGATGAGATTATCAAAGTGCTAAATATACAATATATTGTCTTCTCTGCAATCTCGACGAGGTAAACACATTTGCGAATCTACGCTAAATAGACAATATATTAACTCTCTGTGAAGTGCGAATCTATGCAATTTAGATGAGATTATCAGAGTGTTAATTAGACAATATATTGTCTTCTCTGCCATCTCGACGAGGTAAACACATTTGCGAATCTACGCTAAACTGACAACATATTAACTCTCCCTGATGTGACAATAAAGTGAATGACAAATCGATCTGCGAATCTACGCTAAATAGACGATATATTTACCTTACCATGCAGTGCGAATCTATGCAATTTAGATGAGATTATCAAAGTGCTAATTAGACAATATATTGTCTTCTCTGCCATCTCGACTAGGTAAACACATTTGCGAATCTACGCTAAATAGACAATATATTAACTCTCCCTGACGTGCGAATCTATGCAATTTAGATGATATTATCAAAGTGCTAATTAGACAATATATTGCCTCCCCTGCAGTTTCGTCGAGGTAAAACAGATTTGCGAATCTACGCTAAATAGACAATATATTAACTCTCCCTGAAGTGCGAATCTATGCAATTTAGATGAGATTATCAAAGTGCTAATTAGACAATATATTGTCTTCTCTGCCATCCCCACGAGGTAAACACATTTGCGAATCTACGCTAAATTGACAATATATTATCTCTCCCTGATGTGACAATAAACCCTATTCACCCACTCACTCACTCACTCTTCTCTGCCATCTTGACGAGGTAAACACATTTGCGAATCTACGCTAAATTGACAATATATTAACTCTCCCTGAAGTGCGAATCTATGCAATTTAGATGAGATTATCAAAGTGCTAATTAGACAATATATTGCCTCCCCTGCAGTTTCGTCGAGGTAAAACAGATTTGCGAATCTACGCTAAATAGACAATATATTAACTCTCCATGAAGTGCGAATCTATGCAATTTAGATGAGATTATCAAAGTGCTAATTAGACAATATATTGTCTTCTCTGCCATCTCGACTAGGTAAACACATTTGCGAATCTACGCTAAATAGACAATACATTAACTCTCCGTGAAGTGCGAATCTATGCAATTTAGATGAGACTATCAAAGTGCTAATTAGACAATATATTGCCTCCCCTGCAGTCTCCCCGAGGTAAAACAGATTTGCGAATCTACGCTAAATAGACAATATATTAACTCTCCATGAAGTGCGAATCTATGCAATTTAGATGAGATTATCAAAGTGCTAATTAGACAATATATTGTCTTCTCTGCCATCTCGACGAGGTAAACACATTTGCGAATCTACGCTAAATTGACAATATATTAACTCTCCCTGAAGTGCGAATCTATGCAATTTAGATGAGATTATCAAAGTGCTAATTAGACAATATATTGTCTTCTCTGCCATCCCCACGAGGTAAACACATTTGCGAATCTACGCTAAATTGACAATATATTAACTCTCCCTGATGTGACAATAAACCCTATTCACCCACTCACTCACTCACTCTTCTCTGCCATCTCGACGAGGTAAACACATTTGCGAATCTACGCTAAATTGACAATATATTAACTCTCCCTGAAGTGCGAATCTATGCAATTTAGATGAGATTATCAAAGTGCTAATTAGACAATATATTGCCTCCCCTGCAGTTTCGTCGAGGTAAAACAGATTTGCGAATCTACGCTAAATAGACAATATATTAACTCTCCATGAAGTGCGAATCTATGCAATTTAGATGAGATTATCAAAGTGCTAATTAGACAATATATTGTCTTCTCTGCCATCTCGACTAGGTAAACACATTTGCGAATCTACGCTAAATAGACAATACATTAACTCTCCGTGAAGTGCGAATCTATGCAATTTAGATGAGACTATCAAAGTGCTAATTAGACAATATATTGCCTCCCCTGCAGTCTCCCCGAGGTAAAACAGATTTGCGAATCTACGCTAAATAGACAATATATTAACTCTCCATGAAGTGCGAATCTATGCAATTTAGATGAGATTATCAAAGTGCTAATTAGACAATATATTGTCTTCTCTGCCATCTCGACGAGGTAAACACATTTGCGAATCTACGCTAAATAGACAATATATTAACTCTCCTTGAAGTGCGAATCTATGCAATTTAGATGAGATTATCAAAGTGCTAATTAGACAATATATTGTCTTCTCTGCCATCTCGACGAGGTAAACACATTTGCGAATCTACGCTAAACTGACAATATATTAACTCTCCCTGATGTGACAATAAAGTGAATGCAAATCGATCTGCGAATCTACGCTAAATAGACGATATATTACCTTACCATGCAGTGCGAATCTATGCAATTTAGATGATAATTAGAAGAATTATATTGCCTTCAAACCCCGGCACCAAAGATTAGCAAAATATCTGCACTATATTGTCACCAGTGCTATTTAGCACCATGTTAAGAGATAGGGGAGAATGAAAAATATCAAGGAAAAGGCCAATTGCGCACCTAACTCTGAGGTTATGTGGGTCGGGTCTGTTGTGTGGGTTTATTCTACGCTTATACAGCCCAGCCTTATTTATCGGAAATAAGCATCAGAAAGGTCTACGTGACCGCGTTTTATTTGCATGTGGCTTGTGTCGGCTGTATACTCGTATCTCCTCGTGTGACGGCGTGGCCGTCGTAATCAACATTTCATGATAATAGGGTGAATTATGAGAAAAGTTAACAGTAGTGACATTTTTGTTCAAGGCCGGTGTAAAAGAATGTCTGACAGACAAAAATGTCCTCTTCCTATGTGATTTATCTGACCCCCTTCAGTGTTCAAAATCCGAGATATTGATTCCGCCTTCGAAAGAGAAACGAACCAATCAGAACGTACTCATCGATTTTGAGTAGAGTGACATCATCCTCTATTTGCGGCGTTCTTCCTCGTAATGTGGTGTTTGTATTAACTCACTATATAGGTCAGCCAATCAATAACGCTCTTGCGCGACCCATTTCGGATTTCAAATGTTTTCGAGGTCGGTGGCGTCTCGTTTCTATTTATAAGTTCTTTGAACATGAAGGGGACCAGATATATCAAGGGAAGTTCGCTTGATAAAATGAAGATTCTGAAGTACCAGGGAGAACAGCACTCAAAGTGGTGTGAGGGGGCAAAATCTCACGCCCCATATCCATTTGCGTACACTTCGCCATCCATGAGTCTTACCGCGTATAGATGGCCCCATATCAACTTTTATATTTATGGACCGTTATCATGGTTATAGAGGCAAACGCTACTGGTACAAGTAAACAGAACCAAAAGATCGCCGCTACGATGACGTAATATTTAATAAATTTCATTCCTACAGATGTTTTGGACTGATTTTTCAATGTCTTATTGGTGCAATTTTCTAGAAATAACCTGAGGAATATTTTAGAAAATAAATATGTTTTTGAAATTCCCAAAGTGTTAGCTCTCAATGTTTCCATGACCGGGAAAGAATCGCTAAGGCACAGGGACGACTGATTTCCCCCGCTCGAAAAGGCTTCTAGGCACTTACATGGATTTCGGAATCGTTATTTTGGTTCAGTTATTATGCATGCGGATCACTCGAGCTGCTTGCTGATAAGGCAATCACAGCAAAATATTGTTCAACTCTTTTTCCAAAACGAAATATTCGTAGACGCACATACATGATTAGGAACCCGCTTTCCTGTGGTAAGCGATAACAAATAATGATGAAGAAGCGGCATTACCCCACAGGTCGATGATATTCTGACGGTACTGCCCTCAAAGACATCATCAAGCGAGAATTTCTGATGCTTGTGGCGTTTCCGTATCTCAGTCATATATGCTTCTACTGGCAATAGTCCTTTGTGAGTTTTTGTGGGCGACAGACGTGAAAGGGCCGTGTTGACAATTGAGAAACTCCAATATGTCTTCCATTTTCATACAAGGATACAGAGTTAAAACTTTAATACTAGATATATCACACGCCTTACTTGGGAGCGAATTATTTCCAGGTAAAATCAAAACAATATCCCAAATAGAAGATAGGCCTATGCCGTTTCTCAACCCAGAGAAACCGAGTGTATGAGGGTCCCGAATTATTATCTTTATCAATATCCTTTCATGTTATTATTTAGTACCCTACATATTTAAGCAAACGTTCAGAGAGCGTGCCACTTCGACTAGATAGCAGCCCAGTTTTTGACACATGACGTTCTGCTAAGAATTATATATACCCTTACACCGTGTTAAAAAATATTGAGGACACAGAAGACCTTTATCATCTTCAGGAATTATTTCATCTTCAAGGTCTGGGCCACTTTTGGGCACTTTCAGGGATATGTTTCAATTATAAAATTTGGTTATATAACATTGGGATAACGACCAACCAAACATAATTTTTCGATAATGTCCTAACATCACTCGTCACAAGAGCTAACCAAATGCATTGTGGTGGTCTTGTGGTAGGGCGCTCGCCTGGCAAGCGACAGGTCCCAGGTTCAATCCCAGGCTGAGTCATATCAAAGACTTGAACAATGGAACTTGTATCTTCCTCGCTTGGTGCTCAGCAGGAAAAGGACGGGTTGATCCGATGTGACTGAAAACTGTTGAAAGCTTCCTCGAAATTCTACTCAATTACTCTAATCAATTGCGGGGGTATTTGGCCTTTGCGACAATAGCTTAGTGCAACATACACATACATAGTTGAAGTTCAGTGTCAGTGATTCGATGGTGCTTTTGTTTTCAAACGCCACGGGTCAAAACATGTTTATAATGACTATTTACAATAAAGGGATCAAATAAAAAAGATAAAATCACAGAAAAATAAGAAATCAGCAGAATCACAGTTGGTATAAAGCGGCTCCAACTCGTAATTGGATATTTCATAAAAGAATAAATCCTGAAACATGTTTGTACGAGTATTACGGTAATTTCCCTAATAATTCGCCTTCCAAATTTAATTGGAAAACGGCGGATTTTTCCCCCTGTCGTGATTATCTCCATCTTAATAAAACGAAAATGGGAGCCAATTTTTGGAGTTGCGAGTTTCATCACTGCATCGCGAATTATTACGGAAATTACCGTAATAAAAAGTCATATGTTTGCTTAAAGCAAAGTGTGGTCCATTTCTGTCTAGTATTGAATTAGAATCCATGTAGATAAAATTACCCTTACATACATAGGTGTCAAGATCACATCTTCATTGAAAAGATATTTCTTTAAACATAGATATGGTCATTTTATTAAGTTTATTGGAGCAATATGCAGGAGGTGGCAAAAAATTGTCGACATCTGGCGACGAAAAAGCAACCATATGACAGGAAAGCTTCCCTCAGCACTTCACATTCAGAACCGAGACTTTGGTGGATTCTCGGACGTAGCCTTAGTATCTCAGCCGCTCTTTTATTGCAGATTTTTATTTGGAGACCATGAAGTATCCACACGGCCCCTATCACCGGCCTAAGCGAAATGAGGTGTGATGATAAATCAGCTCAAACAGCTCATCTGATGTTAATTGATGAGCATCGAGGACGTCTGATGGAGTAAAAGCCTCAACATGGCGTAAACCTAATTGCAAAAATACCCAGAAAAACTAACCTGTAATACCCGACGTGGTACGACTTATACTTCCCACCAAAATAATAAAGCTATACATATATTCGTCGAATGGCATGTACAGAGGGCGGGCCTCAGGGACTAACAGTATATCACTTGTAGTTCCAGGAATATATTTATAGTCAAATTTCTCGAGGGGTCGAGATGGTCTTGGAACGGGACCAAAAAATACCATATGTATCTGAGATTCCGGAATATCTGAGACAGAGGAATCGTCCCCTCCCCCTTTAACAATCTTCCTCCTGTAGTTCTGGAATGATTTCATTACACAGAGTAAACTGCAAATAAAGCATGGTATTCTATGGTGGTCAGTTGCAATCATATTTAGGTCCAATGACGTCACACTGTCACACTAAAGAATATCCGCGTCACACTGCCGTAATACATATATTTCAAACTGTGTATGCACTTTCCAATGCTTGATTCAAGCTTAAGGTGTGCATACTTTGAGTTTCAACACAGACTCACTGTTCCAATGTGCATATTTCACCAAACAGAGAAATTAAATGTAAGATTCAAAATGACTTGACACTTATGAGTTACCAACTCCCAGATTTTGGTGAAACATGCACATTGGAACAGTGAGTCTGTGTTGAAACTCAAAGTATACACACCTTAAGCTTGAATCAAGCATTGGAAAGTGCATACACAGTTTGAAATATATGTATTACGGCAGTGTGACGCGGATATTCTTTAATGGACGACGGCTGAATTATGAATGACGGACTAGACGCTTGTATAGGGTTAATTAAATTTGACTAACGTTGTAAGAAATTACCTCAAGCACTGATTTGGGCAAGTTGGTGAGTATCAAATGATATGTATCAAAGGCCGACACGACATATATAGGTTATACACAAGCTGAACTTTCTACACACAACTGTTTAGCTGCGACATACTCTATCAGATATCTCTTGCTGAACACAGATCTAGTCTATGTATACTTTTATTCCTTCTATTAATTCGGCGTCAATGCAATTATATGAAGTAGATCTTTGGAACATGGACGCGGAAAGTATTTGGACGACGGCTGACTATTATATTGAGTTATATCTGATGAGCTCGTGCCCGGGTTCTCCACCACGTTATTATTGAGCTTTCTTGTGTGTATCTCCGGCTTTTAGTGTGTACAGAGGACCAATCGATCCAATACGTCACACCTAACTCGCTTGGCAAATGAGAGTACGTAGGGATCGTGCGCATATGTCAGAGTGGATTGGCTCTACCGACCTTCTTCCCAGCCGAGTGTATTTTCTCAATAACCAAATAATTTAACAAGACAGATACTACGTTTTCTAGAGGTTTCTTTTATCTGACACCAATATATGTTCAAATTCCTTCACCATGATAATAACGCACTAATACATGTTAACAACATCTTTCAAGTCACCCAGTAAGCCAGGGTCATATCCTAGTATTAATTATTCAATTGTACAGCATGCGAAAGTCTAGCATATTTACCTGATGTCATATTTTCCTATGGCGGTTTCTCAAAACTTCTAGCCATTTCAGAACGGATTTAGATAACTTCTTCTTCGCACTGCTAAGTGTGTTTTTGCTGTGGAACCTAGAGACCTGTTAACCGATGCCAAGCTTGTCCCTACTGCCATGTGTGTCCCGCAAAGTGTGCGCGATTTGATCTAGAATTTTCATATATATAGTGGCCAAATTCCTTAGAGACCTTTTCTATTCTTCGGGATTTCGTCATTTTTATGCTTTCCCATTGGCCATTGATTTGATCATCTTTCTCTCTTTTCATTTGTCAGAGGTTCGCTCATCTTTATGATAATGATCATTAATTATCATGTCATTTTAGGTCTCTGTTTCTCAATACCAATTTCCATCTATGGGCCTTCCAGAATTATATTTCCTTAACCCATATTTGTATATCGGGATCTATTATTTCACCCGTTTGTTCTCCAAATTGTATAAAGATGGAGTTTTCTTTCCTTCACAATTGTTTTTTTTTCAATTGTATGGAATGGAAGTCTCCCATTTTTTTGCCTGTTCTTTCTTTTTATCTGTCTCTGATCTGTCCTTGTTCAGTCGTGCCAAGGAACATAATGTTTTGAGGAAACAGTATCGGATAGTACAATCCTTTTTTCTGACTCCAGCATCATTTCGACTTAATGAGGTTTGATTACCAAGGTTCCGTTTTGGATTTCACGTAAAGTGAAGTTGATCACATTGAGATGATTTAGCAATGAGTCGTTATCAGTACGGGATATCTATTGTACAAATCAATCTTTTTACCTGACGGTACTTGGTGAGAGCTGTTTTGACTTTCCCTTGGACAAGCATTTTTTTTCATATTACTTTGATATTAAATGCGTCAGACACAAGAAGAACTTACATAAAGATATTTCTGTGAGAAATCATGTGAAATCATTAAACCTTGGTGTTAACCTATTTTGCACAATTCCGTGGATTTAAATGGCACCCATTAATCAATGCTGAGTTCGTATACTTTAGCACAGGCCGTATAATTTAGCACAGGTCATATAATTTAGCACAGTTCCTCTCTAATTGCATACCCATCATCCTGGTGTCTTAAAGCAAATTGGATTTTCATGTTTTGCCTCAAGCGTCGCAATCTATCAAATATCATCAGGTTTGTCTGACAATTGTTAGACGCTATAAAAGTCCCAAGAGAGTCTGGAAGCAAATCGACTTATTACTTGCCACTCAGTTATTAGCATATTTTGTTTTCTGGTTTATCCAATTTCTTGAATAAAGTTTCATATTTTGTTTGTAATTGTACTACTATACAATAATAGCTATTAATACGATTCCAGGTGGTAAATTTCCAAAATTCGAATTATATGCAATTAACATTTCAGCAGAGGGTTGGAGAGCGCTGACACGTTTGGAGAGAAAAGTATGAACACAAAAAGAAATAATATGAAACTACGTTTTAGCTTGATTTTGAACTTTTATAAATCAGCTAATCGTTGGATGACGCATATGCATATTCCATGCAAATTACCATATGTAGCAGTCACGATTCGTCATAGCGAATGGAATAACAAGTATCAGGAAAGCAGAGCACTTTAAACACAACCACATCCTCATTGTCCATACCACAGCCAGGTCACCGTCCAGTACAAAATGATCGCTCCATGAAAACCAATCCCAATATATCCGTCGGCGCTTCTGTCGCCAGGAATGAACACCTGCACATCAGGTCATCTTAGGTCCACAATAATAAAACATATTCGCCCAGACATCTGTATTAATGCTTATGATGCAACAGTTGTGTCCAACCCTTGCGATCAAACACACAAAATCTCTGCAAATCTAATCCCATGCAATACCAGAACTCAGAAACACGTTAGGATATTTTAAGAGCTTTCGTCGCCCCTGCCAAAGGGAGAACACGGATTCCATCAACTTGGTTGATATAGCAAATGAATTCGTCAAGACGATAATCAGCGACGAGCATTTGGGCACTTTTTGGAGTAGTCATGCTGTCACAATTGACTGGCTATTAGCGTGTGCTTGAGCATCATTTTGTACGAACACAATTTCAGCTTTAAATATGAAGAAGCAAGGATGCCCCTCATGCTTATTGGGAATTAAAATCTGCATTCAGTACGGATATAAGTGTTTTCGCGTTACTCTTCTTTTTTGTTTCGTATGTGTGTGTTGTTGTTTGTTTTATTTGCTGAAATATTTGGACGCCTACCCCTCCCCTGTTCCGCCATGTCTGTGTAATGAACTGCATATATTGTTTTATTTTATGCTTTTGGTTGTTTGTAAGAAAAACTGATTTGTTGATTTCTTTGGTTGCAAACAAACAACGACGTTTGGTCGTTTTTCTGAAAGTCGTATTCTTTCCCAACTTCCGTGACTCCTCTGGGACGGCGCTGACGCGTTTGAAGAGAAATATTTGAACACAAAAAAGAAATAATATGAACGCAATTTTGATTTCTAAATTTGATAATCAGCTAATCGTCCAATAAAGTTAATGCAATTTCTATGTAAATTAACATCTAAAACAGCGATTTTTAGTTGCAAACAAACAACGACGTTTGGTCGTTTTTCTGAAAGTCGTATTCTTTCCCAACTTCCGTGACTCCTCTGGGACGGCGCTGACGCGTTTGAAGAGAAATATTTGAACACAAAAAAGAAATAATATGAACGCAATTTTGATTTCTAAATTTGATAATCAGCTAATCGTCCAATAAAGTTAATGCAATTTCTATGTAAATTAACATCTAAAACAGTGATTGGTCATTGCGAACGGAACAGAAGAATGAGCAAATCAGAGCACTTTAAACCAAACAGCAACGTGCCCCTCCAGTGCAAAGTCGCCGCTCGGTGGAAATTTAGCCTACAGGCCGGCGCGAAGCGCCACTGGAAAAAAACGGCCTGTATATATCTGGTCACATTAGGACCAAAATCATGAAAAAGTCACCCAGTTTTTGTTGAAACTGAGGGGGCTGAGCCTCCACCCTCTCCAAACAGCCCCCCCCGCTTCCATCGCTCCTGCTTAACGCTTCAACGCCCTGGTGAAATAGCTCAGAAGCTTTGATTTTCATGGAATTGACACTAATTCATCAAAATGCGATGACGTTCGTCAACGTCCGTCGTTACGCCTTAACGCTCGTCTCAACGCTCTATCTTAACGCTTTAACGCCTTTCAATGACGCGTTCAAACAATGTTTCTTTTGTGTTATTGCTATGACATACACCGCTTTCCAGTTCATGCCCGAGGTTTTCAACATCGACGCTGTTCTTTCGATTTCCATATTGACCGGGTCCTTGTCCTGCAATTTTATATGGGTCACTAGGTCGGCATACTGCTGACGTAAAGCCCGTCGTAGTCGGAGTGCCAATGTGTCATGGGCTAAAATTGCGGTTTCCTCTTTCGAATACCCTTTGTGGTGAAACTTGTTTTCTGTGGCCTCCAGCGTCTCGCTCATCTCGGCGTCCATACTTTCTTTGAACAAATCCTTCCATAGCCTTGAGTTCAGATTGTGTTCATTCCGTTGTACGGGTTAGGGATGGTCCTTCACGGTTGGGTAATATTCCTGGACTGATGGTATGAAGGGGACCCGCTGCGTGGGGGTGGGCTGCTGCTGCTGAACGGGTGCTGCCAGGTGTGGACTCAGTGGATCGTGTAGTGATAGATGACGTTGTGGTGACCCCTCGCCGGGTAACAGGTGGGTCGTCAACCGGCAATCTTCGGAGTATGAGCTTTTAAGTCTACGAACAGGTAACAGTAGGAGCGACTTGTCGCGCCTTGAAACGCCTGCATGAAATGGTCGATGTTCTGAGGGTAAACTCGACTATCAAACACACGGATCTGTGCTCTATCGATGGGATTGGAGAAAACACAACGTATTGGCAGTTCAAGGCAATATCTCTAGACGCCTTCCCTTGAGGAAAGAGATTCTGGGTCAAATAGATGACGGACAGATTGCGATGATGGGATCCTTTGGTAAAGGAGTCGACAACGTGTGAATTGTCCTTGGCCGCACTCATCAGATCATCTAACACTACCACGTTGGTCTGCTCGGGGTCGAAGAAATACGCTTGATCGATATCATGAGGAATCCCTGGGACGAAGATCACATTCTGTAATCTTGTAGTTTCGTAGGCAGACCGCCACTGGCTATGACGCCAAACTATACGGGTATAGCTGAGGGGCCCTTCTTCTAAGAATTTTATCACTCATGACGCCTTTCCACATCCCGTAGGACCGCTCACCGTCATCGTATAAGGATGCTCTAATACTCTTGTGTGTAACGTAGGTGTTGATCGTTCTTCGCGCGTCTCCACGGACAACCGGCGTATAATGAAGCTTTCACAGATGTATGTCGTGTTTATATGCAAGAACTCGGAGCTCGGGGATGGGACAGTTGGTTGCTTGGAGCTCGGAGCTGGGGGATGGGGGCAGTCGGGAGTTCAGAGATCGGGGATGGGGCAGTTGGGTGTTTGGAGCTCGGAGTGTCTGCGCATGGGCGTCATATCCCTTACTTCCACTACACACCAGACCAGTAGGACGCTGTCCCACGAAAGCTTCACTATGATACCCCACACATTCCATTCGGACCAAGAATGGTCCCTCAAATACACCCCTACGCACCCTAAAATGGCCACTTTCGCTACAACTCGTGCTGATGACGTCACCAATGACGTCACAGATGATGTGGACATTCCTCAAATCGTGGTCTATACCACGAGAACTTCAATTTGACACCCTACGCGGCCTATTAGGACCACGGATGCTTCATCTCTACCCCAAAAAGTCCATTTCAATGCCCTTTTTACTGCGCATGCGCAGAATGACGTCAGTTCCACCCCATACCCATCCTTCAGTTTTGGTAATTTCAGTATTTTGTTTTTATATGTTTGTTCTTCTGCTCTAATAGAATCAGAAATTAAATGAATCAGAATATGCATAAGCGTCACAGATGGCTGTATGTCAGAAAATCGTGTTTTGGGTGGCCATCTTTGATACGCCATTTTGGGTCCTTAATGGCAAAAGATATTTTGGTAACAGCGATTTTCGAATTTAGCATACCAAAATTGTGTTAGATAGATTATTAGTTTACTTGTACTAAAGAATGCCTCAGGGTGTTAGAATTCCCGAAATCTTCACCTGTCTATGGGACATGGGACGAAGTTTCACGCACCAACCAACCACGCCGACCCCAGAATCTATACAGTTGTAGAATAATCTATACCTGAGTCATACAATTTTCAAAGAGACAAGACAGACCCAGAAAAGCAGAGAAAAAGTGAGTGGAAACTTAAGCGTACCTATCCCGACTAAACGAATTTTCACTAGGGGTTAAAATGTGGGAAAAACTTAAACTTAACTGCTGGACATCGATACCGCGCCGAATGAACTGATCAATAACATGGATGATTGCAAACAAATTACAAACAGTGGAGAAGGGCAAGTCAGAATGAACGACGATCAACCATAATGAATGTCATCAGTGAATAATATCTAATCTACACTCACGTGCCATAATAAATTTCACTAAATGGACGACGGCCAGCGCCAGAAAAATATCATACATCATTGTGGGCTCAAACACAAAACTCCTGACCAATTTTATTGAAGGAAAAATACTGAAATGTGAGGTATAGGGTCTGAGTGAGCAATATGTTTCATTTTGAAAGCACTGTTTAATGCAAACATCGATGTGTCATCTACTTTCGAGCAGGTGTCATCTTGGCAAGGTTTTCTCAGTGGGTACAAGTGGTGCAGGATTACAACTGTTTGAAAAATATTATAGGTGAATCAAAAAAGGTGAAAATCAACTACATGTAGAGAGATTAGGGATTACTGCTACCAAATTTTGAATTTTTTGGTGAACCGGGTAACAGAGAAATCTCCATTGAATCAGAAGTATGAGGTTCATGGCTCAAATTTGACAGTCAGAAATGCGGAGAAAGAGGCACAGGAAAAAATATCCAGGTCGAGTTCTTTCAAAATAATGACTTCTAATGAACCGATTCATACAAAATTTATTGTATTTGGAAAGCTGAAAGAATTGTCTTCAAATTTATATGAAAATGCAGATCCTTGGAAACTAATTGTGCTTTGTAAACCTCTCGGAGGCAAATCCATAGTAATTTCATGGAGCTTTTCATGATTGACATTTCCAAGAATATGAAAGGTTCTCAGTATGGGCAATATAACTTGATTGATCTTCTTGATTTGATCAGGTCAGTCCCAAGACATCAACATAATAGAATATATGTAGAAAGTTCCAGAAATTTAAATTTTCATGATTTTATAAGCGATTTTGTAAAGACCAAAATATTCAAATTGCATTGAAATATAGACCCCCTATCATTCAGAAGCAACTAAAATTCTTCAATTATGATTTTCATTCACAATGTATAGATACGTGAGCGATGTGAAGTTATGATGTAGCAGAATGCGTACAAGATGGTATACTGATCAAGGTGTTGTTTGGGTTTTATATTAACTGTAATTATCATCCAATGATAATAAAATAATTTGAACAAAGGTTATGTTTGAAAGTAAGGTGCGAAGCAAACAATCAATACTCTGTGGATTCCAAAGAAATGATCAGGACATCTCCACAGGTATTGCTAAGCTTTTGTTTCAACATCAAACCGCTTTCCTTGAAGTCGGAACTTTACTTTGGCCCCTTTACTTTCGGCTTGGGCCTTGAGCAAGGTTTCTCGACGGGTATTGCCAAGCTTTTGTTTCAATATCAAACTGCTTCCCTTTAAGTCAGAACATTAATTTCGACGTTGAGCAGGGTTTCTCCACAGGTATAGTTTTAGCTGTTTTAACATCTGATCGCTTCCCATGATGTTATTGAGATTTGTAGTGGAAATATGTTGACGTCAAATAACTTAGCGGTCATATAAAAATACGCTTCTACACTAATTGCTCCTTTGATGGATTTGATGGTCCATTTGATTACAATTCAATATTAAAAATCGTAATATGTACTCATGCTGGCTTGTACTGATTTTCTGGACAGATCTCGATCACGGCTATTGACCCGACTTATAGTTTCAGTATCGCAATAATTGACAAACACATATAAATGTGACAAGGTTTTCCCCCGTTTTATTTCCCAGAAACAATACATGGAAAATACATAATCTCAGTATATTCAATAGCGCTAATTATCATTTTATTATAATATATATATGGAACAAATAGCTGTAATTCCGTGAAGATTGCACGTAATAGAGCCGGCCTGATAATGCCTGGCCGGGCCGCGTGCACATATAAATGTGGGCCATAAATGTGACAAGTTTTTCCTCAGTTTTATTGTCCCGGAAGAAATACATGGAAAATACATTCTCTCAGTATATTCAATAACGCTAATTATCATTTTATTATAATGCAGCAGTCAAACGAAATTCCCCCCCCCCCCCCAACCTCGGGCAAGGGTCGGGTTTAATGGGGCATTACCTGGGGATTCACAACATGTTTACGCCCAAGGGAGTGGGGCTTTCACACGTTTTCTGTCCTGTTTATGTTCGTATTGAGTTAATATTTCTTTTACCTAGGAATGGGACATAAATTGTATTTGGTTGAAGTTTAGGTGGGGATTCACTTCAATGTTTTGCCCCAGAGGGTAGGGCATTGAAGCATTTTAACAACTCTCATTTGCTAAGTCCCCACTAAACCCCGAGGTTGGGGGGGTGGGGGTTTCGCTTGACTTCTGCATAATATATCTGTGATGAATGCACGTAATCGAGCCGGCCTGACAAACACGGGCCTTAGAAGTACCGATATACACCTGAAAATATACTAGATAAAAGCAGAATTGTATAAACATTATAGTAAGGTCAACAAATAGCTGTAATGCCCTTTAGAATCACGTAATTGAGCCGGACTGGCAATGCCTGGCCCGGCCAGGCACGGCCAGGCACGGCCAGGCAGCCGGCCAGACAACAGCACGACCCCAGTTCAAGTACGTGGTTAAACTCAAAGTTCAAGAATTCACAAAATACGGTCACACCGTAGTATCCACTGCAAATTATAAGTCAGCCACAAGTACCCTGTATATTACCGTTTTATCTCACGTGCTTATTACTAAGGCAGCCATGTAGCTATAAGTTTAAGTGCATTATTGCGAAATTTAAAAAGTCAACAGTCAGCGCCGCAAGCTCAACCAATTTTCTTACTTCTTCCGGTAGAGGGCGCACCGCTAACACAATACGTCATCAGTTAGTGTGTAAATATAGCCATGTGCTCGCTCAAAAGGCAACACATTGTTGATGCAAGTGAAAGTATTGCAATCTGATTAAAAACAAGAAACAGACACCGATTCTATAACTAAGGCCAAAATGGATCTGTTTTCAATCATTGTTGCTTATATTGGTTAATGCAATTACGGTAATGGAAGTAGATCAAATTCATTCTTAACAGTCAGAATTAATGTGATTAAACTTCGAGTAATGAAAACTCGTTAAGATAAGACAAATCATGAAATAAAAACTGGGGATCAACGTACTATTTGTAGAAATATCGCAAAAATATGCACCCTATATCATTGGATTAACAGAGATAAGTGTCCGTTTTTATGTTCAAAACTAGCTCCTGTGGAACCCTTTTCTACGTGCGAACAACAAGTTGTTGAAAAAATACTGGGCAGCTAATATTTTCCGAAGCCGTTAGACACAAATAATGAAATAATTCGATTCTGTATGCTCTTACCTTGATATTCAGCTCTTCTCATCAGAAACTGCCTGAATATGTAAACGAAAATAACCATTATCCCTTCAGAAAACAATCTCAATTCAATTCTTTATTTCTATACATACATAGAGAAAATGTTAAAACTAAGATAAAATATTACATTTACATAATAAAAGTTATATTGTGACAGGACATAATCACCCCAATCTAGTTTCGGTCTCCAGCGAAGCTAAAAACTGGAGAGTTTCTGATAAACAAGATCTAAATTTAAAAGTAAGTTCATACAGAATAAAAAAAAAATCATTGTTCGTGACTAACGACTTCGAAAAATATTAGCCGTCCAGCATTTTTTCAACAACTAAGGCTGGTGAATAGCTTGGCGCCATGGCATTGTTCGCACGCAGTATAGAAAAAGGTCCCAGCGGAGCTAGTAGTGATTCCCAAATTCAAATGTTCTTGTACTTGTACAATATGAAACAAAATTTATATAATTCTTGCGAAATATGAAATAATAATGGGAGGTCAGCATAGAAGCGGGGTATGCGCAGTACCTGTAGGGGTGGATGTCCAGCTCAAAGAATGTGTGATGGTTACCCGAGAATAACTCCCTGGGACACTGGCGTGTGTATATCTATTGTCCAGGCCGGGTCAGCTGCCCTTTATGACGTCAAATGCACAGTCGACTCTGTGCTATTTTGGTACGTTCTATTTTTAAATGAACAGGTTTCCTCGACAGTAACGTTTTTGTAGGCCAGTCGTACAGAATTATTCGTTTCGGTGGAAATTCCATTTTTCCCCCATTTTCAAACAATACAAAAGGATTAGTTATTACTCAATGTATCATATATTAACTCGCAACCGTCTTTTAGTTAAATAATTTGCGATCATGTAAAATTATTGCAGTTTCAAAAGTAACTTCTTTTAACGAGCTACGTCATTGTAATGTTGCAAATCGAACTTGCCGTAGAATATCTGGTAGTATGGCACAACGGGAACTTGACCCCGCCTCGGGCTGGTCATCATCGGCTACGGCTGTAGGCGCTTCGATGGTATCATCATTCGCAGATTTCAAATCTACACAGTATATAGCCCTACATTGAGGGCATAATAGTCCCTCAGTGTTGACTTCAAAGTCACTTCTGCGTTTTACCCACTCTAACTGTGAACCAGATATTTTTCTGGTCTGGCCTGGACGCGTATTCTTGTACACTTCGACTTGTTGAATGGTACATTACTGTTCATAGTGAGAACTATAATGATTCTTAAATATAACGAGAACAGTTCAGGAAAATACACATGAAGTTCCCTCGTTTTTTATACATGGGAAGTATTGCTGACCCATGAAACTAAACCCATTCAGTTACGGTGAATTGGACATGTTATGAGTGTGCTGCAATTAGGGTCGAGTTGTAGTAGTGAATGCAAAAATATGTATACACAGTTATATCTATATTTTATTAACTGAATATCACTGAAGATTGTTTCACATAACATAAATAAATCCAAATGTTAAATATTAGAAAGAAAGAATAAGAAAATAGGAAGAAAAGTTTTCTGATCCAAATGTGAATCGAACTCAAAGCTCAACAAACTGGTCACCACACTGTTTTTGAAAGCGAGCAGCCTAACAACTGGACTACGACGACGTCTACTTCAAAAGCATTTTTACTTGCTCACATAACGTTTCTGGTAGAATACAAGCGAAGCATTTGCACAATTTTTAATTTTTATGAAATATGACACCTCAAACCAGAATGATATTTCAACTGATTGTAACACTAACCATTGTGATAATAAATACACACAAATTGTTTTGGTTTGAGGTGTCATATTTTATATATGAAGGGAAATCCCTTCAGAAAATGTCCCTAAAATGTCGAAAGAGCACATTCGACCGTTTCCAAACTTGAATAAATCCAGTTTAGAGCAATTGACAATCACCATTTCGCATGATATGAAACTTCAGCATTTTTACAGCACATAACAACAACTTTCACCCGTTTCACTTTCAAACGAAAATCATGTTCACTACCGTCACGTTCGAGGGAGTTATTCTCGGGTAACCATCACACATTCTTTGCGTTTTTCTGGACATACTGGTCAGTTTTGACCTATGGTGGCGAAACTTGTCATTTAAGGTTCTAATCGAATCTAGAAGAACCGGCCTTTCTAAAAATGTAATACACTCACATACACGTATATGTTTCTTATTAAAATTATATGAAAATAAATACAGATGCCAGAGATAAAAACGCACTTCTCTCCGAATTATATAAACGTATTGTTTAACATGTTTAGCACATCAATTTCCAGAGAACAACTTGTGCTAGGGGCCTGAAACTTTCCACAATATATCTTGAGGTGAAGCCTTAACGGCAATAAAACAATTCAAAATGGCCGTCTTTATGACGTCATATTTTTTAAGTCAGATTTTTCAAAAAAAATTATTTATGCAATTTTCTCCGCAAAAATAGGCAAACATTTGGAAATAATTACTTTGCGTGAAGTAAATTAATTTTGGGCACAAAAGGCAGCAATTGTGCAGAAAAATGACAAAACGCAATGTTTTGAGTCACAACCTATATACCGCCATTTTGAATTTACTCATGATGTTTCGCTCGGAGGGTTATGCAAATAAGCACATGAATTAAAGAACCAGCTTTGACAAGCTATGCAATCGAGAAGTTTCAGCTGTCAGTGTTTTCTCGTTCCAGAGTTAGTAGGCGGCCGGAGTAGTATATAAAACCCTTATTCATCAGCACTGAGGGTGAGGATGATGACGTCACATCCGGTGAGTCACGGATGACGTCAATTCCGGTCACTTGACTTCCGGTGCGGCGTTACTTTCGGATCAAAGGTCATTTCCGGATCAATAGTCACTGCCGGCCACGTGACTTTCGGGTCACCGCGTGTGTATATTCAATAAAATAAGCAATAGTTATTTTCCCCTAAATACGACCCCAGTCACTTAAATGTTAGGCGCAATGGGCAACCCACTCATGGACATTTGCGGCATGGAGTGTGGCACCATAACGTACATGTGCTGAACGATGCATGAATACGAGTCTAGAATCAGTGCGATCTCTGCTTCAAGCTTTTCGTGTCTGACGGTATCCGTGTGGTTCTGCAATTTCAGCACATAAAGTGGCGGCTCTTGCTTTGGGAAATGCCCGTATGACAACGATCGTGCTGCCATCTATACACTCTGTACGCAAGGAAGGCAACTCTGACGGGGAATCCCAACTCTGTTGGCCCAATTCGTGGTTTTCTCCCCTGATTTGAAAGTAAATTTCTGCCCTGAATAGATACGAATTTGACCTTTAGTCACTTCAATGTTAAAATCTCCGTGCATGCCCGGTGACGTCACGACCGGATCAAGGGTCACGCTCCCTGATTAACAGGCCTCCAGATCCCTTTAGTTAATTTATATCTCCGGGAATGCATGTTTGGGATAGGAGTATAGGTGTGGTAATATTTTTCTTGTGGATTTTACTGTGGGATGTGGCACCTTCTTTTCTCTGTCTCATGCTATAGAAGACGACGATGGGGTCTCATGGCCATTCGCTGAAGAGTTATCGTGCGCATGCGCAGTGAATAGGCAGATCTGGGGTGGACGTTTTGGGATGGAAGTGGACTATTCGTGGTCCGAATGTGTCGTGTGAGGTGTTAATATGTAGCACTCGTGGTGGAGCGCGCAGACAGGGAACTTTAGGAAAATGGCATATTCGTCTGTTTGCATGTATAACGGCTTGTGTCCATCTTTGGTACGATTGATTTGAGAATATTTTCATCAGTTTTAATTTTGACTGGTACTGCCCAAGTGTACTTTGAGAAAACATCGTTAAAATGTAAAAATGTATCTGTTGTTTTCGTTTTTATTAGCCAATGGGGCTAGGTCTACTAAATCAGCTTGTCAAACATAATCCCCTCCTCTAGATAGTACTCTAGCTGTGGCGGGGTAATTTCTTCTAGCGCTTTTTTAACAGTACAGTTGTGTCCGTTCGCGTATTTGCTTGAACGATATATTCCTCTCATCTTCCCGACTCTCGCAATACTAGACACTAGAATACGATATTTCAATGGGAGGATTATAATATAAATTTTGTAAATATTCGTCCACCCCGATGGGTGATTTCGCTGGCTTGGATGGTCAACTTCGCATCTCATGCAGTTAGTTTTGATCAGTGAGTTGATAATAGGACGTTCATAAAGTTAGACCGCGGTTCGAAGTTCGTTAGCACCGCCCCCTGGCATCAGATTTGGGATATGAATATGCAAAGATATAGAGCATGACATTCTCTCTTGCTATACAGAGTTTGGAGTTCAAAGTACTCATAATAAAAAAACCCACAGATTTCCATATCTGAGGAAATAATTGCTGGTCTCCTCGAATAATGAACTGCGAGCTGCGAACCGCGGTCTAACTTTATGAACGTGATAATAGGCATTAGAAGAGTTGCGTAACACTCCATCATCTTTTGTATGATTTGTTCTACATTATATATAAGGATTGTTCGTAAACCCGGCGATTTTCTCTTCAATCTTTCTGGAATTGAGGGGCATGACCTGAAGTAACGACGTATAAACCTGTGTATATATCAATCATTTTTGTCAACTCTGTCGAATATGTCGTTAAATTCCCAGATGATCACATTCCCAAATCTGTCGATTTCTAAGAGAGTGAGCTACTCGTAATGGACAACACAACGCACATTTTCGAGGAAAGGGCTCTTGGAAGTAACTTTCAGACGAACACTTCCCTCCTTACATATCATATAACATATTTCCATTCCTGAATATATCTATTCCTATATCATTCCCACAGTTTTCTCTCAGCTGATTGAGACAAGGCTGTATTTTCAGCTTCATTTCTATGTGTGAATGATCAATGCCGCACGCTCGTTCCGTTTACATATACAGCTATGGTAGATAGGGATAAGTGTTGAACCTTGGATGGATTTTTTTATAGTTCCAGGATGTAGCGTCGTGGGAAATAAGCTTTCATGTCCGCTGTCTTGACTTGTTTTCTCAGGAAAGAATATTTGGCGGTCGTCTCCTCTAACGCTTTCATGTGATCCAGAATTAATCCTGATCTTGCCGTTATCTTCATAACTTTGAGGTAAATGTCATTGAGCATGATTTCATATTATCTGATGAAATCGAAGTTCTATACATTCCGATGTTGACGTCACAGTTATTCAATATGAATCACCTTGCATGAACTGTCCTTCTAGCTCAAGTGCGACTCTCTCTAGTCTAGTGAACACGAAGCAGGAGAGCAGAATTCATGCCATTCAGCGCGATTTCGTGTATTTTTCCTGCATCTTTAATCTAACATTGAGTTTCAAACTGGGGAGTTCAGCATCGCTTTCAAATTTTAAAATATTCTATAGAAATAATCGAGAGCGTGATTATTGGCAGCCGTGGTAATTAACTTGATTAATGTTTTCTTTCTAGTACCTTTTGTTTTTGGTTGTGTTTTAGATGATTTTGCGTATTTATTGTTGAAATTAGTTTTTTGAAACTACTACTAAATAGGACAGTCCAGAGAACGGTACTCTCAACTCAGACTGTGATATTATATACACTAGTACCAAGTAACTAGTATTTCCATTACATAGATAAATTCGCTTCATCAGGGGTCCTTCGATTTTACCGATTAGAATATTCACGCATAGAGTGCAATAGACGTACACATTATCATCTGTATTTTTACGTTGTGTTGCTATATCGATTAGAGCTATGAACTGATTCAATGTTAATTGTCATTTCAGTTGAACTCTGAAGTCCCATCCATATTTTGAGAATAGATTGATATACACACTGTGGAATGTAACACCATACGTTTCCTCATGGTGACGATGTAAGTTGCGACGGAATAAGAATCATCGCTGTATTTATATCTTTTATTTTCGCACGAAAACTTTATAATACTGCCAAATGCTGTTGATAATTGAATCAGACAAGCGTTTGTACTCTAGTATACAACTCTAACATGTATAAGCGTCCTCTGTTCAGTTGACTACTTCATCATCCATAATGACTTCTTTCATCTCTATGTAACTATCCAAGATATCGGCACTTGCTAGTCTATTCCATTTTTGTGGATGTCGTGGATGCATCAGGATTTTCTAAACACGTCAGAAAGTCTCTCTTTATCGTGACTTCATTATTCATAGATCCACTTTTATCATTCCGTTAAATGAATATGCAGTGACTCTCGTTCGCGTGTCTAAGCATGATTTTCGCATAAAACAACACATCGTGTAGTTATACATAGGAAGTATTCTCCATTATGATTGGTTGGTAGTATTACACTACTACTCTCTATTGAATGTGGTATGAGCTGTATTAATATGATTGTAACTAATAGATAAGTGATAGCAAAGGGAAGAAGTATTATACGTACATTTCCGTCAATTCGAGGATATTGTGCCATTAGACGTAGAAGCATCTATTTCCGTCTTTCACGGTCAATATTTGTTGTAAAATAAGGATCAGTTTCCACTTGATTACCGGTTATCCAAGTTGACCAGATGTTCCATTTGACTAGGTGACAGGTCTCACGCGCCGTTTTTCTGCCTTTAAATTTTCTTTCATTTTCAGCTTGATAATAAGTAACCACGGATTTCGTAACCACTTCCCATTCGTAGAATATATCGTTCAAATTTCACGATTCGTGTCGTCCAGCTTAAGGATGACCACTCTTACATATCTCTCATTACAAGCGTCTTGTCCGTCATTCATAATCCAGCCGTCGTCCATTAGAGAATATCCGAGATAACCTTTTTCGAGAAGTCTTTTCAATTTACCGATTCGTACTTGCTTGTGAACTTGTGGTTTGGCGTCCAGGGTGAGATGATAGGTCCATCTAAGTTCAATCGAACTTGATCTTTATTGTCGACATTTACTTCACCGGTGGTCATTTCTGTTGTGCTTCTGTGCTTCTGTGCTTCTGTGATGAGAAAGATGATGCCCTTCAATTAATTGCGATAGAACGCTCTAGCATTTTTGGTGGTGAGATATTGAAATTATCGGGTCTTCAGGTTACGAGTTCACCTTTCTACAACTGACGCCTTCGTCTTGTTGAACATATGATAACTTTGTTTTTCTTTTTCAGTACATTCGTCGCTTTGGCAGTGTAGCGGTCTGGGTTTTCTTCGAGTCGAGTAATTTGATTAATATATTTTTATCCCTTTTAAATTTGACTGGTACTTTCCAAATGTATTTTGAGAATGTATCTTGAAAATGTATCTTGTTTTTCTTATTAGCCAATGAGGCTAGGTCTACTAAATCAGCTTGCCAAACATAGTCCACTCCTCTAGATAGTACTCTGTGGCGGGGTAATTTCTTCTAGCGCTTATTCCGCCCATCTCGCGAATGAGTGGTTGGACACTGGATAGGCTAATTCACTGTGAGGATTAAAATATAAATTATGCAAATATTCGTCTACATCAGACACGAGGCCCGCCCCCTGTACAGACCTTTTGGTCTTTGATATATGTTGGCATTCGTGGGAAGATGATGCTGGGTCGACATCGGGCCTTACAGACTAGTCTTTTGTGATAAATGCCGTCATTTACATCTGACGACGATACAGCTCACCAATCTCCATTGCACGAGTTGTCACAGCGAAACAGCTCACCAATTACCAGTATACGAGTTGTCAGAGCATTTCCATCATAGCTCTCTAGATTTGTATCTAATACCGCTTATGCCGGTGCTAGGGGCCGTGTGGTCATATCATCCAAGTAGCCACATGAACAGGTACAATAAAAGCGTACCTGAGATACAACACATATCACGAATCGTTAGATTCTTGGTATGTGCTTTAGAATAGGTTAACCAGAGGACTATTCTGTGAAGTCATGTGACGCAGTCAGTATGTCGGCACCTCTTCCCACTTCCCTTATATGTGTTGTAATGTCTTAAAACAATGACCGTCGAGGTGCAACTACTGTTGATTAACGTTCAACTGAAAGGTTCTTAGTGTAATGTAATGGAATAAACAGGTATAGAATAAAATTACTTGCACATCGTGATAAGATATTGTTGTATTAGAAAATAATGTTAGTAAAGTTCAGTGTGATCTCCTGTTAATCGCTCCGCCTTTACCAAGTCGTTTAGGGTGTTTTTTTTATTCTACCGTGTTCATTACAAATTCTCGTCTTTCTCCACTGAAATATTTCCACGTGTAAATTGTGAGGAAATCATCTGCCCTCTCCATACGTTGTTGAAAGAAATTGAACAGGTTATTTTCATTCGCAGAAGTGATAGCATTGTCTGTGTGCTCGTATACACGTTCCCCCCATTTCATCATTGTAATTGGGTGATTTCGCTGGCTCGGATGATCCACGCATCCCATGCAGTCTGAATTTACCGCTGTGAAACACCAGGCTAAAAAAATAAGTCTTTTATTTCTGGTTCACGCACTCATAGTGCTGAATCATGCCCAAAAACATTTTTTTGTGTAACATTTTCAACGAAGTTGTCTCCTTTGAGTTAGGCAAGAGTTACAAACCTTGAATGTATCTAATGCCATGTTAAATGTTAGAAATGTCTGTTAACCATTGAACATGTTGAAAGAAGGAATGTTTCAGGGTGTGGCATGCTATTCTGTCCGAAATCCTTGACTGGCACAATAATCAAAGTTAATGCATAGACAATACTATATGCCCCAATAGCAGGGGCATGTGCACTGACATGTGGCTCCCTGTCTGATTTGTAGTTCGTTAATGGATTCGCTTTCCGATCTATTTAGGCTAGGAAATAAATGTAATTGATGATAACTGGTGTAAATATATATGAATGAATGGACCATTATGCTTACATTTATGATAATTTTGAAGACTTCAGGCTGAAAATGGTCCAGTTATGATAAATTAAATATATTTTGTAGGTCAAAGAGATAGGAAACGAACTGCAAATTAGGCAGGGAACCACATGTCAATCCACCTGCTGCTGCTATAAGAGCAGATAGTATAATGTCAAACGATTAACTTGAATTTTGTTACAAGTGCGGAATTGGGGGGAAAAAAAGCTAAACAAAAGAAAACTTCATTACCTTTTTCAACGGTCTTGGACCAGAAACAAAAACTTTTTATTTTTGGCCTTACTTGCTGATTTTAATACTTGGGATCACACTGGGACCATGTTTAGGGATAAAGTCACCAGTATATATGATGTGAATTCTTGCAGCTTGGTAACATACATTGTAGGCTATGGGGTAAATATTTATATTTGAACTAGTCCTTAGCTACAGTACTTATTAGCAGTGATTAGTATAGTTTAACTGACATTACTACTGTTCATTTTTCTGGATTATGCATTCTTGTACAGGTTAAAGTGTGATATTCATTTAGTACTCTAGACGAATTGAAATCTCCTCAGTCAAATCCCTATTTTGAGGATGTATTTAAATTCAGATTCATTTCAGAGGAGCATGGAAGGGGGATGGGAAGAGACTGTCAATTTCAATGTAGGAAGTTGGGCCAGAACCTTCATAATTATGATAATAGTTACCCCCATTATATTGATGAAGTGATTATGTACTATGTTGATGAATTGATTGTGCACTATGTTGATAGAAGTGATCATGCACTATGTTGATGAATTGATTGTGCACTATGTTGATAGAAGTGATCATGCAATCATGCACTACGTTGATGAATTGATTGTGCACTACGTTGATGAATTGATTGTGCACTATGTTGATGAATTGATTGTGCACTATGTTGATGAAGTGATCATGCACTATGTTCATGAATGGATCATGCACTATGTTGATGAATTGATCGTGCACTATGTTGATGAATGGATCATACACTATGTTGATGAATTGATTGTGGACTATGTTGATGAAGTGATCATGCACTATGTTGATGAATGGATCATGCACTATGTTGATGAATGGATCATGCACTATGTTGATGAATTTTATCGTGCACTATGTTGATGAATTGATCATGCAGTATGTTGATGAATGGATCATGCACTATGTTAATGAATTGATCGTGCACTATGTTGATGAAGTGATCATGCACTATGACGTTGATAAATTTTATCGGGCTCTATGTTGATGAATTGATCATGCAGTATGTTGATGAATGGATCATGGACTATTTTGGGCTGAATGGATCATGGACTATTTTGATGAAGTCAACATGCACTATGTTGATGAAGTGATCAGGCACTATGTTGATGAAGTCATGTACTATGTTGGTGAATTGATCGTGCACTATGTTGATGAAGTGATCATGCACTATGTTGATGAATGGATCTCGCAGTATGTTGATGAATTGATCGTGCACTATGTTGATGAAGTGATCAGGCACTATGTTGATGAATGGATCATGCACTATGTTGATGAAGTGATCAGGCACTAATGTTGATGAAGTGATCATGCACTATGTTGATGAATTGATTGTGCACTATGTTGATGAAGTGATCATGCACTATGTTGATGAATTGATCATGCACTATGTTGACGAAGTGATCAGGCACTATGTTGATGAAGTGATCAGGCACTATGTTGATGAATTGATCATGCACTATGTTGATGAAGTGATCAGGCACTATGTTGATGAAGAGATCATGCAATATGTTGATGAATTGATCGTGCACTATGTTGATAAAGTGATCATACACTATGTTGATGAATTGATCATGCACTATGTTGACGAACTGATCAGGCACTATGTTGACGAAATGATCATGCACTGTGTTGATTAATTGATCGTGCACTATGTTGAAGTGATCAGGCAGTATGTTGATGAAGTGATCAGGCAGTATGTTGAAGTGATCATGCACCATGTTGATGAAGTGATCATGCACTATGTTGATGATCTGATCAGTCCACATGCCAGGAAGAGATGAAAGGATTTGAAATTAGGACCCATGCAGAAGTGTCTTGCCATTTCAATGTATTTCGACATGTTCAAGGCACACATGTACATTCGCAGAAATTAAATTCGGGGAAAACCTACAAACATAATAATAGTGAAAGTTGCATGCAAACATGAAGTAATTTAGAGTGCATTCTGTCACAGCATTGTTAGTAAAAGGTTGTAAGTGGTCTAATCAATGTTAATTTATGGAGAACAAGAGTATTGAATTCTCATGGCATCCGATTGTCTACCTCCTAATGTCAGATATACCCTGTGATTGCACTGGAGTTAAAACCGTGGCGTGCAGCTTTTATGCACATGGCTCTCTGCCAATATTGATAATAAATTCTTTATTTTTTTAGGGTTACACAATCACTCAGAAGACCTGTTCTCTCTTGAGGCCGTCTGGATAAACACAAAAGTTACATCTGTGGTTCCACTGAGTAATTTGAAATAAGCTTCATATAGGAGATGAGTAACTCCGAATATACTTAGAAAAGACATCTTGTGATTAAATATTTCAACATATATTTATACCATCATCAGGAATATATACAATGAGACCACTTCAGTATTTAACAGTGTATGTACACAAATTTATGTGAGTGTCATTATCAAGTCAGCCAATCAGATGTTTGGTCAAATGGTGAGCATATAACTCGTGAGTACATTAGCTTTGGGCATTAGACTTTAGAGCGGCAAAAAGTCACAGAATATTGAAATAGTATTCATGTTGTTGATTCAGGCAGAGAGTTAAATTACGAAATATGTCCTATATTGAAACAAAAGTTATATATTATCAAAGTTATGACTCACACACTCCCACATACGTATATATTTGTAACGCGAGAACCAGAACTACAGATACTAAACAGTATAAAAACAGGCAGTTTGTGGTACAGTAAGCTACATGTAGCACGTTAGGCTCTTTATGTAATGTACGTTTCTTGAAAGAATTTACAGTCTCCGCTTTGCATATATATCGTGTGAAAGACTATTCCATAGTACTGCTCCTGAATAGCTTAAGCTTCTCTTGAAGTACTCAGTTCTGCGTTGTGGTATGTATAGATTTTCAGTACAGGTTGCTCGTAAGGTTCGTTTTGTAACATCAGATGATTTCTGGAAGAATTTTGAAATAGAATTTTGATCAGGATTGAAGCTCTTCTAAATTAGAAGTAATTTTTGTAGAAAAATTCTTTCATATATGGTCATCCAATTTAGTTGTTTGAAAAAAAAATGCCTTTGGTGTAAGAGGGTTAACATTGAGTATGATTCGGGCTGCTTGTTTCTGGAGTCAATGACTCCTTTCCAGGTACGGTAATTTCCCTATTAATTCGCGATGTAGTGATGAAACTCGCCACTCCAAAAATTAGCTACTTTCGAATTATTTGTTGAGCGAATTCCAGAAAAACGCGAGTGTTCGAATTAAATGTCGCGCCAACTTTCGCGGAAGATCCAAAATGGCGGACCGCTTTGCCGTGGTCGTATTTATTACTATGTATTAACTTTGGTATCTCCTCATAGTTTCCATAAACGGCAGTGTATGATGTCAGAAAATCTCCTCTACCTTGATAAAGGGGTCTAATTTTATTCGAGGAAGTCAAGCATATTGATCGAGTGACAAGTTCAGCAAGATCATGCAGATTTTTGAGCGGACGTCCGTAAATTCGCGTCCATAATAACATCGTAAAAGTAGGCCAAAACAATGAACCTATTCCTTCCTTTTTGTTCAGTATTAGCTATGATCTATATTATGAAACCTAACTGACATGGAATTGAAAGAATATTCTGGAAATATAAAACTATACACGTAACACATATTAGAGTATTCCATGTTCGAGTCGTTCGGTATGTCAACGTTGTTGTTGTGAACCCTGAAAATGAACCAACGGCAAATTTGTGTAGGCCTGTATCACGAAGCTTTAGACAGATAAGCGGACTGCCATAGACTTTTTGGTCTTCACTGTACATGATTTTACACACACCATCCAGGACTTGAATAAATATCCCGGACCTATATGAAACGAAATGAATGTAGAATTAACGGCGGATTGTACAAGAGAACCGAGTGTCAGTCGGCAATACAGGTTTTGATTTGTTTGTTTCAAGTATGAGAATATCTATTACGGTACCGGTACTGTAACAGTAACAGTATGGGTCGAAGTATGATATCGTTCTGAATATTAATTAGCTACTGGAAGGTTCTCATCTCAGAAACCTATTGCCGTTTAAATGTTTCTCAAATTTGTTTAGAATTAGAGTAATGGAATGGCGATAGCGATGTTTTGATTCTTAGTGTACAAATGCGGGGTGTAATTCCAAAGAATTTTTATTGCTGGAATTTCGGTAAGTTCGTGGGTATTCATAAGAAGTATTTTCATTAACAATAAAATATTTAACTAAACGGGAAAGAGGTAAGTCTTTATGATAACTATATTCGAACAAAACAGAGCACATGCAGAGATGATTGTTGTCGGCGCTTCACATCGCAAAATTTGTTTTTGTCCCCTGGTGGGGAAAACTGACGTTTGTCAACTGTGTAATTTCCTGTCTATGTTGCGTTAAACGATAGGTGTATTTTGTTAAAACTTTTTCATTTTAAGTTTATCTAATTATCTAAATAAGCAGGTGTGTTTTGCCTTATGACCAGTGTCACAACCCCAAGACTATCCCTGAGTTTCAGTTGATCGACTCTGAAGACTTCCTTGGATTTTCTGCGGAAGATATTCCCCCCGGAAAAGAAGATCGAGTGAGACCAGTTTGTCCGCATCTGAATGTGCCGATTTGAAAACTTGTAGCTTTAATCTCGGATAAATTAAATCCAGTACACAGTGCCTCAGTAAATTACATGTATGATGCTTTTATTTTATGCCGTTTTATATATTGTTATCGTATAGTGCTCCTGTAATAAAATAAAGTGCTGTATTCTCATATATGCATCCGTTTGACACTTTTGTATCAAATCGTCACCACTCACTTGAGCCTGTTGCCTGCCGTTCAGTTGTTCGTATTCCACATAAACTGCATGGTAATTTCAATAAATTCACACGATTGAAAGTTCCTGCTTCACAATATATGACTGCCGACTCAAAATCAAGTCATTCAACAATGTTTAATTCTTGAAAAGAAAAACTTTTACCTTCATCTGATCGTCTTTCTGGTTTAAGATTTGGCCCGACGGTAGCTTTTCCATAATTTATAAATAAACACTCCGTAAATCATCAATTCCAGCGTTACGGAATTACAAGGTACCCATATTTTTTCTTCTTCTGAACCCCTGTTATTACTCGTCCATGGGAAAATCTGTTTTGGAATATCATTTTTCTAATTCTATTACTAAGAACTGTAGGATGAGAGAAAAAAAGGGAAATACAATTGTTTTCTACCTGGTCACGTGACATTCGAATACCGCGTTACGGAATTACAGTGAATTAACCTCCTTATGAAGACGTGTAGGTTACATATATATTCCATCAAAACTCGAACGTTTCTCATTTAATTCCTGATTTTATTCGAATCCTGAGCGCCTGGACTACATTATATCTGATTTCCATCAAGTAAAGTTTCAAATTGATAAATATGGTTAAGCAAACCTGCGTTACGGAATTACATTTTGGTCCATCTTTTAAGAAGTTGCGATTTTTCCTATTTTACAAGTTTCGATTTTATTCGGTCTAAAAAATTCTGAGGACAGACCGAAGCACATGAATTCTGTTGTTATGTCCCCGGGAAGGCACGTGTATTCGATTAAATGTAAAAGAGCGATAATGACTGGTCAACAACATGGGCAAAATTGTCCAGGAAGGACATAACCGAAATTTTGAATTTTGTTACGGAATTACATTTGGTTGAATATTTCGTGGAATTGATGAAATATAACCTGATCCCCTTCAGGAAATATACAGAAATCGACATTTCAATTAACCGGTCAATTAGATCATCTATGTAAGTTGTGATTGTATTCTGATCGGAGAATCATGACGAAAAGCTCAGCAAATGTACAATCCCGTTTCTCAACGGTTTAGTGAAATTAATTCAGCCTTTCAGAGAATCTAGTTGGGAAAATTTATAAAATATATTCATATGTTCAATATCATGATGATTTTGTCCGTGCAGTACTGAGAACCATATCGTGGATGGATTTATTCCATTTTTGTAAAAAAAAAAAGATGTAAACAACACTAATATCCAAATTATAACCGCGGCATGCGATTGTCGACTCCAGGTCAGATCGATAGCCGGCTTCATCTGAAAATATATTAGCATAAAATGTATTCTATTTAATCACCAACGTATAAAAGTTAAAGGGGCCATGAATTAATGAGGGACGATGAACCACCGTAAAGACTTGAACAGAAAAGGAGGGCCATGAAAATTTCCTAAGAGCGTGTCACGTCAACCATCGTTGTCGGTGATTTTTATGTCCCGTTCAAACAGAATTCATTCGCACGTAGTTCTGCTTTCTCGGAAAATATTCACCGTGTTTTTCAAATAAAGGAATGTTGGTTGAAAAAAAGATATTTGATATACGAACGCTGGAAACTGAAGAATGATTCAATAGCGGACCGTGTGCAGACACTCGACCACGTGCGGGGGACCACCGTATATATTTTTTCCGACTGCGGCGAAACGCGATCAAGTTAGGATAAAATTACAGGACTGCGGAGCTAATTCAATTTTTTTCCTTATAGACTGTAAGTAATAGTAACTCAGCCTGATTGTATTGTACCATTCCCTGTTGTTTCTCTGCGTCTAAAAATAATAGCATACAGCGATATACTATACGAGATTCTAGTAATATATTCACTTTTCTTTCATCGAAAACGGGAGTGTTCGAATTTATTGTTTCACGGGTATATTGAAAATGCTCCCGTTTTCGTTTTATTAGGATGGACAAAATCACGACAGGGGAAAAATCGTCCGTTTTCGAATTAAATTTGGAAGGTGAATTTTTTAATAGGGAAATTACCGTAACATTCAGGGGCATTTCCCCAAATTGTAGAACAATAGTCAATGTGAGGCTGAATATATGCTGTGTAGAATAGAGATTTGGCTTTCACAGATAAAAGATGTCTGTTTCTAAATGAAGTCCAATAAGGGATGAAATCTTTTTTTGACATTGTTTCACAATGTGGTCCCCATGTAAGAGCACTATCCACATTCACTCCTAATAGTTTAACGGTATTTACATTTTGAATAGGGCGGCCATTAAGTAGTATTTCAAAATTCAAGTTCCTTTTTTTCCATACATATGATATGGGCAAGCTTTTTTGAGGGCATGTGATCAGCATTGAAACAGTTTTAACAGGATGAATAATTAGTCTGTTTTCTGTACACCACTTACTTAACCATTCCAAATCATTATTTAATCAATCATCAGCGCCTGTTTCTAAATGAAGCGGAGTGGGCTTAGGATATCACAGCTAAGGAAGTCGCTGTACTCTATGCTCTTGGCAGAAAGTGGAGCATTCTTTATTTATTTATTTATTCTTCCACAAAGTATTGGATGTGTTAGCGGTCTCGTATGCAGATACAGCCTTCCTGCGTCGATCAAATATCGATAAAGACCATAGGTGCATGAATGTTGCATATTTCGACTCAGTGCAATCAGAGAGTATTACACAAACAGTTTAGAAGGTTACAAAATCTGACTTTGGGAGAATGAACTTGTGGGAGGGGTAAACGATATTCTCATAGTGTTCTTGAGCAATTTCAATTTTTTATTGCAGCTTTCTTAAACAGTTTGTTTGGTATAATGACCAGTTTCAGTTCACTTTCAGTTTCCAAACACCACTCTCACGATCCTCTTGATGACCATCCAATAATCGGAGACTTTTGTTTTATTCTATTTCAGGAGTGCATGTTAAACATGTGGAATGCGTCAATGTTGAGTTTTTGACGTGTGCAGGAGTTACATTACCACTATCACCATGACGAAGCTTCTGCCTCAATTGAAAGCCCTGCTATGGAGAAACGTGCTATTAAAGCGACGAAACAAGCGCCAGCTCATTTCGGTTAGTCCTTTCGTACTGATCTCTTTTGGGGGGCTTTAACAGGCTTCTTTGTGTGGTCAAAAAAGACACAACTCTCTACTGTAACCTCTCTATAATGCTGTTTTTGGGAGATCAGATTTAAAAGTGCCTTATAGATTTTCAGCCTTATAAAATGGTTGCAATGATGCATTTATTAATTCTGGCAACTGAGCACCACATCACCCGCTTCATATCCTGGGCGTCGGCCAGGGTTCAAAAGCTGCCTGTAAAAAATCCCATTTTGCCAAATTTTGCCTGCCCACTTTCTATTTTCTCCTATCTCTCCCACGTTAAATTCTCCAATGTTTGCCTGTCCAAATGTGGAATATGCCTGTCTAGTGGGCACGTGGACAGGCCTGTGGCTAACATCATGCTTATATCAGAATGACCAATCAGTATACTATATTGAGACACCTTTATAATGAGTCTGGACTGTACTATCATCATTGGATCATCCAAAAATTTAGATCCAAAGTTTATTGGTGATGATATCCTCTACATTTATAAAAAGAATAATTCATCTTGGAGCATCTGTTTTCCTGGAACCTTTCGTTGTAATTTTCTTTCTAATGAAATTAATCGTCCCACCATTACCAAGATTACTGGGTAGGAATATGCCCTGTGGTTGAGTTGTTAGAGAATTGGCCTTAGTGAATTTAGGCCACACCAATTTAATTACTTGGATTACGGGCCAATTTCTTCAAAGATGCAGAACGGAGGCTGGAAAAAAAATAAAAATAAAAAAGCATATATAATTTTTTTTCTGGTCCGTAGCGGCCAGAAGGAACATGCAGGTGAGAGAGGAGGGTGGCGAGAGAGAGAAAAAAAAAAGCACACCTAAAATCACGCTTAAATGAGTCTTGGCGAGTGTTGAGTTATCTCCCTTGATAAGACAAACAATGACCAATAATGATGTGAAATTTGACAGCGAGTGGTTCTCCTGCAATTTTTCTTTACAAAACATGTGGTGGGTGTTTTTTGAAATTTATTATTATTAATTTTTTTCATTTGGCACACATGTTCTTTAAAAACTGAGCACCAGTGGAAACATTGATATGTCAAAGACAACCATTCCCCCTAATTTTTGCAATTAGAACTGCAAAAAGCTTTGTTGTTGACTAAATCATGTGAACTTTAGATGGCACATTCGACATTATATCAAAGAATTTAGATCCAATTTGAGGTGAACTTAACCACTATCCCAACTATATTTACTTATATTTATCAGAAGTCTCCCCTTGTAAATTGATGATTCCAATAAACTAGAATCAGCCACCAGAGTCCCATTGGAATTATCAATTAACTGAAATGTCAGCCTGTGAATAGAAACCAAAGAAAAGAAACCAACAATATTATTTACCAACTGCAAGAAAAAAAAAACAGATAGTCCGATTCCGTTTCAGAACAGGTCCGACTTTTGCATGCACCGGAATACCGCGCAAGTGTTGACGCGCAACCAGAAGCAGATTTGGGCTAGATTTGGCGCGGGAAATGTTGATAGAGAGGGAAGACCAACAACAAGGTCCAACAATGGCCAAAGATCGGCTTGAAATAAATTTCCAATGGATTATTTCTTGGATTGTCCGTTCCTTCAGATAGATCTAGACTTCTAAAAGGTATTTACGAAAATTGATCGCATTGTATCGTTTTTGCTAGATAAAATCTTACTTGCCGCATGCGACAGGTAGATTTTTTTTCAACCCGTCGCCGGGAAAATTCACTTGCCGGTGGCAGGCGTTATTTCGACCGCTGAATAGACGACCGTCGTCAACGAGAGACTTGTCACGAAGGGCTTCTGATTCGGTTTTTTTTTTTTAACATACAGGTACGTTCGCAAAGAAAAGGATATCGGCGGGAATAAAAAAAATGGCTAATTTCATTTTTATTTTTATTTCAAAAGTGAAAAAATGCAGTGCGGCGGGCCCGTAATCCAAGCAATAAAATTGGTGAGGCCTTATATGATAAAGGCTCTAAATATTCAACCACTGAAAGTGCATTGTCTCACCAAAACATTGGGGTGATCAAAGGAGATGGTAAGAGGAGATGGGTTTTTGGCCTATACGTGATGCGGTTGAAATCGAAAAAAAATAAAATGTCATGAAAATAATTTTGTTTTAATGTAACAGCAAGAGAAAATATTTATACACAATATGTTGAAGTTCTAGCTCAATTGCATTATAATTATAGTTATGACATGAAATTGAAATCCTCAGCATGTGCTACTTCATTAAAGAAGTCTAAATCGAGTGATTTAAATACACATTTAGACATGAATGACCCCATGGCCCAAAAAGATTTTCCAGCAGTGGAGATATAATGCCACCGCACATCACCAGGTTAAATGGCGTTTTGGTCCAGGGGTCCTTCATGTCTAGGTTTTTGAATGGCGCAATTTAGACCCTTTCTTCATGAAAAAAGCACATGCTGCGGATTTTAATTTTTATGTCATAACTATAGTTATAACTCAGTCGAGCTAGAACTTTCACATATTGCATGTATTGTGTATAAATATTTTCTCTTGCCATTACACAGGGTTCCCTGCCACTCAGGGAAATCAGGGAAAATTATTTTCCAGTTTTCCACTCAGGGAAAACTCGGGGAATTTGAGAAAAATACCCAGCATCAGGGAAAAACTCAGGGAAATTGAGTAGCAAGAGAGGAGTCACATGTGCCTGGCTATGTTGGCTTTTTAGTGCACACCAGGGATGCACATTTTCCTACTTAACACCTAATTAAGGGTGTATCTAGCATAGCTTGAACTCTTATCAGGACTAATTCTTTCATAACTTCATGCAATTTGCCTATGTATCTTAGTGTTCTAATTGCTACAACCCTGTCTGGAGGAAATATTTCTCAGGGAATTTGGGAAAAATCAGGGAAAGATCAGGGAATTTTGTTGTTTCCATGAAAAGCTGGGAACCCTGTTACATTAAAACTTGATTATTTTTAGGACATTTTATTTTTTTCCGATTTCAACCACACCACGTGCACGTATATAGGCCAACCTAACCTCACTGTATGTTGCTTCAATATAGCGCTGATTAGAGCATTTCCACAAAGTGGATGCTCTTATGTTTTCATGAGAAACGGCTCCGCCGGATCCGCCGCCGCCGCGACTTTAAACGTGAATATCTCTAAAACCGTTAAATATTTTCGGGTCATACTTGGTGTGCTATCTCCTTAGGCCTGGGAAATTTGTCTGGTTGTATTTTGATACCTGCTGCTCAACACTAGGTGGCGTTGTAGTCAGAGCATATGTAAACCTTTCTCCGACGATTTCGTCTGAACGGCTTGTCTGATTTCTTTGAAATTTTATTACCATGGTCTCGAGGATAGTCAATGTGCTGAAAAGGTTTTGGTGTAGCTGGCATAATTATAAAGGCAAATTTTTTGCATCTCAAAAAAAAAAGTTTTTCGTGAAATGAAAATTCACCAATTCGCTTGAAGAAATATTTAAAAACTGTTCTATTCTAGGTTGCCAAGCATAAATATAGGATTGCCGACATGATAATTCCCTTTCGGTGCGAACCAAATTGCCATTTAAATGAAAAATCGCATTTATCTGACTTGACGACAAAACCTCTATAACTATTATCATGATTAAAGTTTTTTCCATTGAACTCTTATGTGCCATCTCCCTAGGGCTTTAGATCTCACCCGCTTGTTTTTCGTGACATTTGGTCATCACTAGGTGGCGCTATAGACATGAATGCAGATAAACATGTGTAACATCATATCTTCTGAACAACGTGTTCGATTTCCATGTAATTTGGGTATAATGATCTTGCAAGATAGGCAAAGAACTGACAAGATTTTGGTGGTGTTGGCGAATCATGGAGAGTCATTTTTGCATTTCAAAATAAGATTTTCTTTTGACAAAAATGGAAATTTGCTTCTTAATCAGGGAAAAGTAATTCTGTTTTTCTGAACATGATCATAGCATTCCCAGTGTTATAACTTACATCTCTTGTGAGCCAAATGGCCATTTTTTTTAAATATATGAAATTCTCACGAATCATGGAGATGCATTTTTGCATCTCAAAATAAGATTTTGTTTTCACAAAAATGGAAATTTGCTTCTTAATCAGGGAAAAGTAATTCTATTTTGCGGAACATGAATGTAACATTTCCCGTGTTATAATTCACATCCCTTGTAGGGCCAAATGACCATTTTTTTAAATATATGAAATTCTCATGACTTGAGTCCAATATCTACATTCCCCAGGCCACATCTGAGGATTTTGCTTCATCATGTAGGTTTGTGATATTGTTTATCATTGGATGGCACTATAAACAGTAAATGTTTTTAGCACAATTTATTGGCATTTAATCTGTTTATGAAGTTTATTATTGTCAGACAAAGGCCTGAAAGTTTTTTTTTTTTTTGATTGAAATTGAAGGACCACCTCTCATATGGATTTTGCAGCCCATCAACATAATGTTTGATTTATATCTCATTATACATTCTTTTTTTTTCAATTACTAATTTTATTAACAGTATGGTTTTAAAATGGATTGAAAGGACATTGGTGCTGTTAGCGCTAGCATAATCATATAGCTCAGCTAAATATATCTTAGTCTAGGCTGCATCAGTGGATGGTCAGTATGGAGAATTTAAGGATTCAAGTGAGCTTGTCAGGCCATTATATTCTGCTTTACCTTTCAGGCCTCATATTGAGGCCTGTATGTTGACTATTCTCAGGTAATAAAACCTGTAATGGTTGACTTATTGCGTAATGCAATTTACATAAGTGGACTAGTACACCCCTTGTGTCAACAAAGTAAACACTTCATTTCCAGAATTAGTGTGATTTCTCTCTCCATTACTGATATAATAATTTGATCCTGTTCCCAAGTCCATTTCTTTATCTCCAGTGGCTGTGAAGGCTTGGGCTTCCAGATGTCTGGGGATGCATTCTGGCCAGTTTTCAATGAATAAAATCACAAATTATCACTCAGTTAATGCTGTTGAACATACTGTTGCATTTTGACAGCATAATTACAAATGCTGATAATTATTTCTTGAACTGAAAAAGTAGAAAGATTTTTGAAGTGAAACTAATACATACCTGCTATATGGCACATCCCACCTGGGAAATTTTTACATGTATATCTAATTGAAGTAATCCATTGGAACCACTGATGATTTTCCAATAATAGAGAAGAAAAGCAACTCCAAGTAGGGATGACAATTTCATTCTGTATATTTCACTGTTAGTTATAGCATCTTCAGCAGTGAGCAAAGTTACAAACAGCTCCATACGCACAGTATATACAAGGCATAATGTGATCTTAGCCAATACACATTTATGAATAGGTGAGCCAGTAAATTATGTCAGGCAGGTTGGACGGATATTAAAATGCTGTCATTTTCAGAAATTTGTTAAATGTTAAGCGATGCCCTGACCGCGATCTACAAATGGTGTGATTCAGGTAATACAATACCCAATTGATGAAAACAATACATAATCTTCTTATCTGGCAAGAACTAAGTAAACTGCACAAATGAATAAAGTATGGTGATATAGTGGGTATGTACCTACATTGAATATTTCTACATGTCATGAAGTTTGGATAAGGACTGTCATTTTAAGATAATATAGGTATAATTTTCTTGGCAATCCACATCAGAATTGATGGAATCCTACAAATGTAACTCGCATGTTTCATAATTGTATATTCCCATGCGAGTTACAACAATTGTGGAGTGTGTATTGTAACACCTGAATCACACTATTTGTAGATCGCTGACGGGTCATCGCGTAACATTTAACAATTTCTGAAAATGACGGCATTTTAATATCCGTCCAACTTGACCGATATAATTTACTGGCTTACTATTCATAAATGCGTATTGGCTAAGGTCACATTATGCCTTGTATATATACTGTGCATATGAAGCTGTTTGTAACTTTGTTCAATGCTTAAGATGCTGGAACTAATAGCGAAATATACAGAATAAAATTGTAATCCCGGCTACTCGGAGTTGCTTTTCTTCTCTATAATAGAAGTAAAATGGTGTGTTTTGGTGCATTTTGACAGAATATTTAGACGTTGAAGATGATATGTAACGATGCCCCAAAATGAACTGAATTTTCCATGTTATCTGTTTGTCTGTCTGTCTGTCGCTGTCTGCCCATCTTTCTTGTCATACTACATATGCAGCTGGTGATGATCAGAAGCCTAATTAATGAAATTGACTGACCTTCACCTGTTTTATCGAGGTCAAATTTATTATTAGAAAGCAGTGAAGATGCATGGGCTCTCCAAATTCATCATACTTGTGCAATTGGTGACGGACTACAAGCCTATCCCAGTTGACTGAACCTATTTTCTCGAGGTTATATACATGTACTTTATATTATGATATAACATGAAATAGCTAGGCATTCTAAATTGATACCACATATGCAACTGATGATGGACCTGAAGTCAATGAATAGGACTGACATTGACTTATTTTCTCAAGGTCAAAAACTATGTTAAGTCACATGTTAACTGCCAACATACACTCCAAATGTATTTGTTGTGGCTGTGGTTGTCTTTCAGAACAATCTAGCGAATTTTGCATACATGTGTTCCAACAGCCTCAACAGCCCTGCCCCCTGTGCAGACGTTTTGGTCTTTGGTATATGTTGGCATATGTGGGAAGTTGATGCTGGGTCGACATCGGGCCTTACAGACTAGTCTTTTGTGTTAAATGTCGTCATTTTCATCTGATGACGATACAGCTCGCCAATCCCCAGTGTACGAGTTGTCACAGCGAAACAGCTCACCAATTACCAATATACGAGTTGTCAGAGCATTTCCATCATAGCTCTAGATTTGTATCTAATACCACTTATGCCGGTGCTAGGGGCCGTGTGGTCATATCATTCAAGTTGCCACATGAACAGGTACAATAAAAGCGTACCTGAGATACAACACATACCACGAATCGTTAGATTCTTGGTATATACAGTGCTTTAGAATAGGTTAACCGGTAGACTATGCTGAGAAGTCATGTGGCTCTGCCAGTATGTCGGCACCTCTTCCCACTTCCTTTATATGTGTTGTAATTCAACAGTAACTTAAATTATGCTGTATAGGCTGAGCTGTTGAAACACCCTCCATTTCCTATCTCTGACATACTGCATCACTGTCGAAATATGGGTACATGTACCATGACAGAGTGATAGATCACAGCCAGTGAAGGTTCCTGATTTACATTGAATGTCATTATTGCCTAAGTACATGTAGTATTAGTAGCATTTTACAACAACAACAACAACAATTTGCTGACTAACAGTGAAAATATTATAGTGAAAGGTATTTATTTTTTGTTGTTGGCATTTTTTTTTGCTGTCATTGTTTCAGGTAGAATACAGCAGCCTAATTCATACAATCAGGAATAAGAAGGGGGTAAAAGTATTTATGTTCAAACTTTCATTGGGAATATAAAAGTGGCAATTTGACATTTTATTTTTATTAGATTTTTTAATGTCAGTGGGCCCATGAAACGCAAAATAAAGTTGGTGTTGCCTCACACTGGGTTTTGGCCATTGGTGAAGAAATCCCTTCGCAGAGGCACTACTACCAGGGATGATTCCTGATTGCTCATCCCCCAGGGGTATGTGCCCCATCCTCTGTCCCATCCTAAAAAAATTGCCACCACTAGTAGGGGTTGTGCCCAAATTGGGGAGATCTAAAGCCCTGTGAGTACCAAATGTGTTACAAAATTATCTGGGGAAATGCTCTACGCCCGTGTTTCACACGAGCTTTCATTCTGATATAAGGTGGGTGCTATGACATCCCCCAAATTGATAAATGCAAACTACATGTATTTCAGCCTTTTTATAAGGCTGAAAATCTATAAGGTGGTTTCGGTTTTGTCCCTCAATAGCAGCGTTATAGAGAGGTTACACTGTACCATCTTTATTAGAACAGAAATTTGATGAAATGATACAAAACCACAACTACATTATAACATGATATCATGTATGTAGTTTCTCCTACACTCAGGATATGATCCGATTTATTAGTGAGTGGTGAAAATTTGAGGCAAAATCTGAAGGTGATTTAATGTTGATATGAAGGTGATTGAATTATTAGAGCCTTCATTGTAAGACCATTCACAATTTATGTTTCCAGTAACCAACTTCACAAAAGTTAGGTAGGTGGGGTAGAGAGGAATATTTTTTATTATTTCTTTTATTTTCTTTGTCAATTTTGACCCTTTTGTATAGGATTTCACAGAGTACTGCTGAAAAACATAGAAATAAAAAAAAATTCCAAACAAAATTTTTTCAACTGCACAATATATGGGTAGGTATGATTGTACTGGAAACAGAAATATTGTTACGGATGGCCTAATACATGTAACGGAATTGCAGCATGGACTGCAGTGCAGCATGGGCTGCATTCATGCTGGGATCATGCTGGATGTGCAGCATATGCTGGAATCATGCTGGGTTTCCATGCTGCAGTCATGCTGGAATCACCTTGATAAAATACTAGTCCTACTGCATTGCAGTATATGCTGGAACCATGCTGGGTATCCATGCTGTGACCATGCTGGATTTACTCTGACAGAATTTCACCATACTGCCTCCCAGCATGTACTGCAACCATGCTGCAAATGCATGCTGGTGTTATACTGGATTAACTCAGACATAATCTATCCATGCTGCAATCATGCTGGAACCGCTTTGATAAAATAATAGTCATACTGCGTTGCCAGCATATGCTGGAACCATGCTGGGTATCCATGCTGTGACCATGCTGGATTTACTCTGACAGAATTTCACCATACTGCCTCGCAGCATGTACTGCAACCATGCTGCAAATGCAGGCTGGTGTTATACTGGATTCACTCAGATATAATCTGACCATGCTTCATGGTCATACTGCATTGCCAGCATGTGCTGCAACCATGCTGCTGTATGGCTGACCTACATGTACATCTAGCCATCCCATGATATGAATGAACTATTGCCCCGGTTATTCTCTACCAATCAGAAATCAGGTCAGCTCACAAGTTTAGAGCCAGAATTCAAATCAGAATAACTACTAACCAGTACTTCGAACACGGTTGCCTGAAAAACATGGCTTGCAAGATTCTAGGGTGTGCCAAAGTACACAGACAAGAGCTATTTGCATTGTATTATCTTTATATTCTTATGTATAACCATGGAAGTACATGTACTTGGAAACTTGAAGGTGAGTGCAGTTACAGTTCCCTGCATGTACATAAACTTATTTACAAAATATGCCAGAAAACTAAAGTTAGCTTTACTATTTGTGCAGACAACAAATTCAATGGCTTCCACCACCTGTGTCCACGCAGTGGAGCTATAACATTGTACAAGTATCCCATGTTTGTAGGTTATAGTTACCATGCTGGCACCATGCTGCAAAATCCCAGCATGGCTGCAGCATGCATGCCTCTGTATGGGCTATAGCTACCATACTGGAACCATGCTGTGAAATCCCAGCATGGATGCAGCATGCCCCCTGCCAGGCTTTAGCTACCATGCTGGAACCATGCTGCAGAATTCCAGCATGGATGCAGCATGGCCCGGCACAGCCTGTAACTATCATGCTGGAACCATACTGCACATGTGCAGCATGGATGCAGTATGATGGCAGTGTACATTCTCAATACCATGCTGGAACCATGCTGGAAGAATTGCAGCATGGATGCAGCATGGCCCGGCACAGCCTGTAACTATCCTGCTGGAACCCTACTGCACATGTGCAGCATGGATGCAGTATGATGGCAATGTACATTCTCAACACCATGCTGGGAGAATTGCAGCATTGATGCAGCATGGCCAGGCACAGCCTGTATTGTAACTATCATGCTGGAACCATACTGCACATGTGCAGCATGGATGCAGTATGATGGCAATGTACATTCTCAATACCATGCTGGAACCATGCTGGGAGAATTGCAGCATGGATGCAGCATGGCCCGGCACAGCCTGTAACTATCATGCTGGAACCACACTGCACATTTGCAGCATGGCTGCAGTATGATAGCAATATACATTGTCAATACCATACTGCAGCCATACTGGGAGAATTGCAGCATGGATGCAGCATGGCTCTGCACAGCCTGTACCGGTCATACTGGGACCATACTGCAAAAATGCAGCATGGGTGCAGCATGGTCATGTGCAGGCTGTAACTACCATGCTGCAGTGCAGCATGACCTTGGGCAAATTGAGGCTGTCATACTGTGATCATGCTGCTATATTCCAGCATGGATGCAGCATAATTTAAATAATTGAACATGCTGGAACCATGCTGCAGCCAGGTTATATTCAATGGGAAATTCTCCAGCATGGTTGCAGCATGTACTGGCAGGATGCTGGGACCATGCTGCTATTCCATGCTGGGAACATACTGTAACTATGCTGGAAATCTGCTGCAATTCGGTAAGGGTATTCTTCAGTGAAAAATATCTTGCATTATTGAAATAGCATTTGTAATTGTACTGCAGGCATGTGTAGTCAAAAATGTAGTTAATTTATCCTGGATTCTTCTTCTTATTGAACTTCTCTGAGAAATATATGTTTTTGTACATCACTTAGATGATGTCTTGTACTATATTTACAGGAGTTCTTAATGCCAGTCTATTTTGTGTCTATGCTGGCCATGATCAAGTCGTCCATATCACCTGAGGCTCTGCCAGAACTCCCAGGATTCCCTCAACACAGCCTTCTTAACCAATCAATGCTGCCAAATTCCTCTGTTCCTATCCTGGTCGCTCCTAACACGTCAGACATTGATGCGATCATGAGCGCGGTGGCCGCTGACCTCAATATAACTTATCAGCTGTACGAGTCACAGTCAGCCGCAGAGACAGTGTTTTTGATGAATCCAAACGCGCATGGTCTCGGGGTGATATTTAATTACAATAGCAACGGTGGTGGATTAAATTACGCTATTCGTATTCCATACAGCCAGAGTCCCAGTCCAACATCAACATTTAACTTTATAAGCGGTAAGTACTTTGCATCTGTGATATTGATCGTAACTTACATAGGGAAATTTCCCTAATTATTCGCGATGTAGTGATAAAACTCACCACTCCAAAAATAGGCTACTTTCGAATTATTTGTCGAGCGAATTCCAGAAAAACGTGAGTGTTCAAATTATATGTCGCGCCGATTTTCACTGAAGATCCAAAATGACAGACCGCTAATGCCGTGATCGTAGTGATCGTTATTTATTACAGTGTACTAAATTTGATATCTTATCATAGTTCTTGTAAAAGGCAGTGTACCCGGCCTGATATTAAGGCAATCTAATTATTCAAGGAAGTCGACCACGAGATTCTAGTAAGAGGGGCTAGTAACATAATCACTTTACTTTCATCGGCACGAACTCCACGGCGAAAATGGGAGTGTTCGAATTTATTGTTTCACTGGTATATTGAAATTGCTCCGTTTTCGATTTATAAGGATGGAGAAAAACATGACAGATGAAAACTCAGCCGTTTTCAAATTAAATTTGGAAGGCGAATAATTAGGGAATTACCGTATGACTGTTTCATTGATGATACTTCTTAACATCAAACTGACACAGTATTCTCATGGCTGTTCATTATGCACAACTTGATCAATATACACTAATGCCATTTAGAAAGTAGGTACCATTTATATCCAATTATTTTTGAGATGACACTTTTAGTAATGCACAAATACTGTGTTGGATGGGCCAGTTTTGTGCAAGACTCGAACCTGTGTCTTCGTAAATCAAGGGCTCTAAACCATGCACTCAGCCACCACAGCTTCCACAAAAGAGGAAGTTCGGAGACGGAAGTATAGTTTACATACATTTACTACCCCTCTGATAGACTTGAGTAATGGCACAGCTCCTATAGCGAATATTATATCGGTAGGTAATATTTATATCCAGTTAGGATGACACTGTCCTAAAACTAATTGAATATAGCTTGACTAATCTTGTAACTATGTAGAAAATCTTCAAGTCTCATTATACATGAGTAGTTATACATGAGTAGTTAGAGTGTTTGAGTCTGACCCGGAGTGCTACAGCTGGCGTGGGTTCGCGCCTCGTCAGTGACCGCTTACATATATACTCGCCTATTCACAAGGCACTGAACTGATTCGGTGTCCAGGGTAATATGGACTGATGGTGGAACAATCTCGAAACCAGAGCCATCCGGTCCTGTCCTCCCTACTAGGCTCTGGGACGGCGCTCAGCAGTATGATCGGTCATTGGATAGCACACAAAACCCTAGAATTTAGAACATAACGAGAGAGTATCTGTGCCGACGTCCCGACGTCATGGATGTTACGAGCGCGTCTGAAAGATGATGTAGCCTACCAGAACTCTTTATGCATTCTTGCGAAACATTTTCTATTCTGACGTCATGACGTTATGACACCAGGCCATGCAAGTGACTCATGACTGACGTTTCATAAGGAATTGGATACGTTCCAATGGAACCGGAAGAGGACACGTGAACCAATTTTGCAATGTATTATGGGACCCACTTTCAGTGAGCGTCGTCCCAGGGGTTCGTCGGAGCGGCCAATTTTCCAGCGGAGAGCGACCCCTGGTGGCGAGGTTGATGGTGGAACTGGTTGGGTGTTGCTACGCTAGACCTTCGCCAGCGGAGGCACTTGGGGAATGAAGTACCTGGGTGTCTTTCAGTGACCGCTATATAAATCCACTCACAGTAGTACATCGCATACACCGCTAGGAAGCTCACATGGTTAGACTATCACAGCACTTTCAGGATAGTAGTTCGTCCAATTGTAGAATTGTATAAATGTTCACAATTCACAGCACGATAGTTGAGCTATAAATGTTGAGTGGTTCCGATTGAAATGTATATTAATATGTACTCCTACGGAGGTGCTCCTATATAGAGGAGGGATTTACCAACTGAACTGAACTGAACATGGCACCGGTACCTGGCATTTCACAAGACCTTTGAATGGGTGCCCTGCCATAGAACAGTGAAGATCTATTGTTCTGTGCTTTTTGAAATGATATACATGTTATTATTAGATGTGTCTTTTAATGCACTTTCAGGGGGCTGTAGGGCAAGCAATGGTTTGGATTCATGTGAGGCTAACAGATATCTGATGACCGGGTTCGCAAGTTTACAGTTAGCTATCAATACGGCGTTAGTTCGGGTAGGAGTTATTATTGTAAAGTTCTTTTTTTGTTCAAAGTATTTCCATATCATGTGTCTCGAAACCACCTTATACCATTTATTATTAAACTAATATCTCTTAATCAATATAGTTTTTAGTCCAATATCTCTCTGATTCAAATCTGATGCATTCAAATATATATTTCTTTCGATTTCAGATTCAGACCGGCAAGAGTGACCTCCCCTTGCCTGATGTGTCTGTACAGCTCTTCCCCAAGCCCATATTTGTGCCTGATACTTCATCCATCCAGATCATCTCCGCGATTTACTTTGTGTTGGCGTATTCACCGTTCATCAACTTCCTTGTGGTCAACCTCGTCACCGAGAAGGAGAAGAAAATCAAGGAGGGAATGAGGATGATGGGAATGAGAGATTCAGCGTTCTGGTGAAGATATCTTCTATGGTCAAACGTCTCTTTGATAAATACTCTAATAGGAAGTGCATTTTTCTCTCCAAAACATTGGGTTAATCAAATTTTGGGGTGATGATACCAAAACAGGACCTTAGGAAGTGATCAAATTTATTAGATTAACTGATAAGAATTTGAGGTAAAATTTTGGGGTGATCGAATGTTTAGGATTGTTAAATTATTAGAGAATTTGTTATAAGCTGACAAATTTGGGCCATGATTGTGATTTTCAAATTACTGTCTAACCTCACTATAAGGTGCTATATAGCGCTGATTCTTATATATTGTGAGAGATATGATGTCCCCCAAAATAATAATTGTTTAAGATGTCATCCCTTTTATAAGGCTGAAATTCTATAAGGTGAAATTTGGCCTCCCAATAACAATGTTTTTGAGAGGATACATTGTTCATGGATGGATGGATGGATGGATGTACTTGGGCACTCCATCGCACCGCGATGGGCACAGGTCGTGCGAACACGCCGTGCAACCCGTTTCCCCCAACCCGCCCTACACATGATCCCTCTTAACAGTGTCACATAGACACTGTTTAATCCCCACATTCTTATTAAACAATATACATTCTCTTAATTCCCATAACTACAGAAGTATCACCTAATATTTCCATTTGTCAAGCCCCCTCATTCTCTCTTCTCGGATCGATTCTTAGTGGCAACTTAATTGACTAATTATCACCATGGACACTCATAATTAAATCTCCCAATAGCCACTCATCCTCCCCATTCACTCAACATTTAATATTTCACCCTATTTCCCGAAATCATAAATCCAGTGCCATGGAAATTTCACCCAGTATTTCTCATTTCCCTCAATACAATATCCCACTATTTTTCCCTTATACACTATGCCGTACAACGCGTTCCCCTACACCGCCCTACACATGCTCCCTCATACCAATGACGCATAGCCGTCGGTAATTCCCCATTATATCTTTTTTACATCTTTTTCCATATCATCTAATCTTGATCAGATCCCCAGTCTTACCCCTATTTCTCTTAATCATCTCTATATATTCACCAATTATTTCACCCATTTCTCTTCATTTTCCCCAATAAAATACCCCAATATTTCCCGTCATTTTGCCTATTTCCCGAGATCATGAATCCTGAGTGCCATGTAAATATCACCCAGTATTTCTCATTTTCGTCAATACAATATCCCACTATTTCCCCTCCACTGTGCCTAATCATACATAGTATGCCGTGCAACCCGTTCCCCCACACCGTCCTACACATGCTCCCTCATACCATAGCCACTGACAATAAATATCTGTTCCCCTTGATATATTCCTATTTCTGTATCCATATCATCTAACTTTGGCAGAGTCGCCCATTCTGTCCTCTATTTCCCTTAATCGTCTATAACTTATACCCCGGTATTTTCACACATATTCATATATATATACACCAGTTATTCAACCAGTATTTCCCTTCATTTTCCTCAATGAAATATCCCAATATCATACCAGCTTTCATTGTGCAGTTACTATGTGACCAGAAGTTTTGGAATGAGCTAGTCTGTTTTCCGATGGAGACTTAAATGTTATACATGACTGTCTACATAACATAACATAATTCTCCCTTCAACTCTGGTTACTCTAGACAGATTTGGTGGTATGAAAGAAAGTACTAAAAATAGCACCCTTAGACTAAATTCTTTCAGATCCAATCAAATCGATTTTTACTTGCGAATGTTGGAGTTTATTCATGATTCGAAGGTTCTACCCTTTCTGTGTCAGATTTAAGAAACATATACAGAGATTGGATTTTTTTGGATTTGTCTGGACCCCAGAGCTTCCTGGGTCTGGGCAGCTCTTGCACCCCAGCCTTACATGTAAGTGCTGGGATAGTATTTCACAAACATGCACTCTGATCTCCACATATAAAATGTCTCATCCCAATTTTATTTTTTGCAAGTTATTTCTTTTTTTTCGGTGTAAAATATTGAATTCTCGAATTTATTTCTAGCTAGCAAATGAGGAATCATTTTCTATGTTATTCACAGAATGTTCTTTCTTTTCTCAGGTTATCCTGGTCTATAATCTACGCTTGCATCATCATCATCGTCACTGTTGTTGTTGTCCTCATAGCCTTCGTCTCCAAATTCTTCGTTCAAAGTAACATGTTCATTTTCTTCAGCATGTTAGTCCTGTATGGTCTGAGCATCATCAATCTCTCCTTCCTGATCACGCCCTTCTTCAACAAGGCGTTGGCCGCGGGCGCTCTGGCCAGTTTCATGTCCATGGCCATAAGCCTGTTATATCTGGTGGTCAGCTTGACCCGTACTCAGACCAATACGGGCGAGCTGGACTACAGCATTCCACCAGGTGTACGCTGCCTCCTATGTCTACTCTCTCCAGTCGCATTAGCTCTAGCCATTGATCAGGTAAGTTTACTCTAAACTGGTTGGAAACAACTACCTCACTAAAATGGAGGTAAAAAAGGTTGTTTTTGCTTATTAATATTAACTTTGATTTATCCATCATAGCACTCCAAAATCTGCAGGCGACTTATTGATGTTGTAATAGTAATTTTGCAATGAAAGTGTGCGTAGGTAATTTTTAATATGTCATCTATTATGGCGGTAATTGTTCCCTAAGTATTGGCAACACTAAGTACCTGTATATTCGAAAATGGACATTTTTTGGCGGGTCATGTGACATTGTTCCCTAAGTAATCGAAAACGGTCGATTTGAGAAAAATCGTGGTCCTAGTTACTATTAGAAAAGCTTTATTAATCATGGTCACAGGATTGACAATATTGCAGGTCTACATCAGGGGGTTTAGCATCGCGTTAAACCTTAATTCTCAGTCGATCATTATGTTTATACATTAGGCTGGCAATTGTATTGGAAGATATGATATTTACAATATCCTGCTTAATTTGTTAAACCGGCGGGAGGACTGTGTACTCGTGTCATTCGTTTCCAGCTTTATTAATTTTCAGAGCTGCGAAATAAACTAGTGTGAAGCGATGAAGACTATCCGTTTTTCGCTAGTGCCCAAATTCCTATTTATAGGTACAGTACAGGGGAGATAACTTTGGGCAGTTCTGGAACATGGAGATAGTGGAACGGACACATTTTTGTCAAAATTGCAAAGCTTCATCTCACTGACCAACCTGATTCTCCACACAAAGTATACCGAATCTCGCTTGTTTGTAGATCTGATATAATTTAAAGTGCCGCATGTGGTAAATATTATGCAATGAAAGAAACGTCACGGTAGACGTATTATGACCTCTCAATGTTAAACAATATGGGCATTTAATATGGGGAATGAAATTTTACAAAAGCGTCTGTTTTTCTGAACTGACTTGGATAAGCTATTCGAAAGTGATAAGATTTTCACGACTGCGATATTCACTTCCACTCACGAATACTTAGAGAACTTACCGTAAGCAAATGGACGAGAATTTGTGTTTTTAAAACAATCTGTTGCGAATGTATATGTACATGGTCGCCTATGATGGTTGTCTATTGAGTTCAGTATATTCTTGACTCTATTGGGGGAAAATGACCTTTTCTAGAGGTAGAACTCAGAAGATAAAGAGTACTGGTACTACTAATTTAGGACATGTCTATACCTGGATATTCAACTTGGAGGGATGAATGTTGTTATAGGCTATATACCTGGATATTCAACCTGGAGGGATGAATTTTGTTATAGGCCATATACGTCCTAAATATTTAATATAGAGGAATGCATTTTGTTACAGGCTGTATGGATATTTAACATGAAGGAATTGAATTTTGTTATACATGTAGGCTATATACCTGGATATTCAACTTGAAGGGATGAATTTTGTTATAGGCTATATACCTAGATATTTATGGCAGGAATGAATTTTGTTATAAGCTATATGGATATTTAATATGGAGGAATGGATTTTGTTATAGGCTATATACCTGGATATTCAACATGAAGAAATGAATCTTGTTATAGGCTATATACCTGAATATTCAACATAAAGGAATGAATTTTGTTATCGACTGTATATCTGGATATTCAATGTGGACGAATGAATTTTGTTATAGGCTATATACCTGGATATTCAACAAGGAGGAATGAATTTTGAGACATGGAGTATTGGAAGTTTCCCCTTGTACGGCCCTCTACTCATGCTCCTCTTGGACACAGTTCTCTATGGAGCTCTGGCCATTTACTTTGACAATGTTATTCCCAGTAAGTACATTTATCATGGTGAGTCAGGGACCAACAATACAGACATTATACAATTATAACCTCTACAAGTGATCATATGAAAATTTTCCCTGTTCACAAAGTAATGATATTTTGACCAGTAGTGAAGTCACAGAGGGTACTGACCAGTATTAATTCATTTAAAACAGCTCTTTACTAACTATGTTTAACAACCTTCATGCATTAGTACATGTGCTACATTCATAAAACTTTAATGAACAGGAGATTTTAATGTAGATATCTGTATAATGTATCAGACATTAACATTGATTAAGGAAGTGCCACTTGAGGTCACACTTGATTTTGAAGAGCCACACTCATTTTTTTTCCTGTGCAAATTGGCATTATATCAACTTATAAAGTTAGAAGGTATTTTGCTGATAAAATGCTGACGTAACATTATGCTCAAATCCTTGCTATGTTTACATTAGAAGATCATTATGTATTGTGGCATTTCCTTGCACAAACATTTTGTAGTCAAATGGTCACCACAACTTAAAAACTTCTCAGAGTTATTGCTATATGGAGTTGATCACTTAGCTAGGTTATAATTTTTATAACTTCTGTCAGTTGGTCCCCTGTCTGCTGGCACAGGCTTTCATAAAACATTAAAATTATAAGATTATATGTGCCAAAGGAGACGAATATAAAGTTATTCCGACACTCCTCATTTTAAATTACGTTCGAGAAAAAAAGCCTAATGAAGGTCCACCTGAAAAATAAATGTCTAATAGATTTTTGTTTTTCTATTAATTATTTTCAGATTATGTCAATGTAAATCTTTTTATGTGATTCAACTATTTTTTTTTTCAGTCTATCAAGTAATGACATGCCAACGCCCATCCTTTTCAAGACACTCAATTTTTTTTATCGCCAGGTCAGTACGGTCAAAGACGTCCACCATGGTACATCTTCATGCCGTCATATTGGTGTCCTAAATCTCCTGTTGTTGGGGAATACTCCCACCTGATTGTCAATGACGACGGTCACCATGACGACACAAATGCAGTGAACCCTGATGATATGGAACCAATCTCAGCTGATATGCATGGCAAAGAAGGTCTGAGGTAAGAAAGTAAAATTTTCGGATCTGGCTTTGTCATAGTGTAATCATATGCATTTTCACTTTACTTTCATTTTCATTGCCCATCTGGCTTTGTCATAGTGTAATCATATGCATTTTCACTTTACTTTCATTTTCATTGCCCATCTTAATGTGATTGTAAACCCTTAAGTAAAGTTTCCATCAAATGAGAGACCATTGGAAACAGTGTCGGAAAATATTTATTGTAATTTTTTACGATTTTATTACACAGAGTAAACGGCAAATAAAGCATGGTATGCTATGGTGGTCTGTTGCAATCATATTTAGGTCCAGTCATCTCACACTGCCTTAATACATATTTTTCAAACTGTGTATGCACTGTCTTTCAAATGCTTGATTCAAGCTTAAGGTGTGTATACTTTGAGCTTCAACACAGACTCACTGTTCCAATGTGCATGTTTCACCAAGATCTGGGAGATGGTAACTCATCAGTGTCAAGTCATTTTGAATCTTGCATTTCACTTCCCCGTTTGGTGAAACATGCACATTGGAACAGTGAGTCTGTGTTGAAGCTCAAAGTATACACACCTTAAGCTTGAATCAAGCATTGGAAAGTGCATACACAGTTTGAAATATATGTATTAAGGCAGTGTGACGTCATTGGACCTAAATATGATTGCAACAGACCACCATAGAATACCATGCTTTATTTGCCGTTTACTCTGTGTAATAAAATCGTAAAAAATTACAATAAATATTTTCCGACACTGTTCGCAATGGTCTTTCATTCGATGGAAACTATAATTGAGGGTTTACGATCACTTTAATTGCTAGGCACGTCCATGCCACGAAGATCTCACAGTGAAACATATTCTTATCGACTGTATAGATTTTAAGATTGTAAGAGATTCTTTTTATCGAACTTTAGAAGATCTTTTTAGTCAGGTGAAAGAAGACTGTATCTTAGGTTATTTGAGAGAAATTGGTTTGTTGCATAACTTTTAATGTGTGTATGTTTTAATGTGTTGGATTACTAAGTTATTAACTTGAATTCTTAGAATTTTGTTTGATCGTCGCTATATAGCTGAAATATTGCTGAACGCGACGTTAAACCTTAATTCTCTCTCTACAGGGTGAGGGAGAAGTGAATTGATGTACATTACACAATAACTTCTGTGTGAAATTTGTTGGAAATCTTAATGTAGTTCTCATCTGGATCACCCTGCCGATTGCCCCTCCTTCCCAACTGCCTTACTAAATCTCTGACTTTCAAATTAACACTCAATAATTATTTTGTAGAATACAGAACATCAGGAAAACATTTAAAGGATCGGACAAGGATACAGTTGCAGTTGATGGTATGTTTGATCATTGTGGTTTAGGAAATAACATTTATGAATGAAACCATCTATTTATTTCCCAAATCGTAAACCTGCTTTGCTCAAATGCCTAATCTCTATTAGGAATCACAATACAAACTGTTAAAAACGGAAGTTAAAATCAAAAGTTGTCTCCCCTTAGGGGGTTGTCTGCCCCTAGAGGAGCTCTCCCACTCATCCCAGCCAGGGTACTATATAAGCTCTGCTCACACCCATTCATATCCTCTTTCTCAGTTTGTACTCGACCAGTACACATCTAGGAAGTGTTAAAGCAATACAGCTGTGTTGTTGTTGTAACCGCCGGTTATATCCTTTTTGAAGATTGACTTGTGTTTCTTTTTCGGGAAATTCTTCTTACATTTGTTATGTCTGAGGTTTTTGTTCCGATTTCTAACTCTTGTCGCGCGTGTGGGCAAGTGTTGTCCCGTTTGGACGCCCACACGGTTTGTTTTGCTTGTAAAAATTTGTGTTATCGCCAAGCCACGTGTGCGGAATGTTTGTTTACGGGATTCGGCTACCTGGAAGAAATATGCCCAGGCCCGTCGTGCTTACTTGTACATGCGTCTGAGGATTCTAGACTATCGGAGGTTGATAGACGGCTCTTAGAAATTTTTCGCTTAGATTTGTCTCATACATTTCAAAGTCCAGTTTTATCGGCGTCTGTAAATATTCCACCTGTGGACCATCCTACAGGAAGGTAATTTCCAACTTCTAGACAGTCTAACCTCTATACGGTTTTGCATTGTCTGGAGTCCCTGTCAAACCGGCTCCATTGTTCAGCTCAACAAAGGCTTCTAGAGCCAGGTCGGTTTTACCGGAGCGATCCATTGTCTCCATCGGACAAAAGAATTCGACTTCACCGTAAATCTAGGAGAAGGTCTATAACCTTTTCCTAAACTTGTACGTCTATTGCGGTTAAATAAATAATATTTTTCTGGGATAATTTTTGTCTGACATTTTATCCTGGTTGTTTCTAAATTGTTGTCGCTCGTGTGGGAGACCCTCACACGGTTTGTTACTGTCAGCCACTTGTTTAGTGTCTTGGGATGTAAGTCGCTAAAATAATTTGCTCTTGTCGGAGTTTTCCAAAATTTTTAGCCATGATTTTTCTATATCTTGAAATGAACGTCCGACGATGTTTTTCTAAAAGTGGATACGAGATCCCACGCTCAGCTATGAACACAGTCTGCGAGACAGTGTGTATTCAATTTCGCGGTCTCCACAACCAACAATGGGTTTCGGTCCGCTGTGTTAGATTGTGGGACTTTGTATGAGTGGTTTGACTTGTTCAAACTTGTTTCACTTTGTTTGGACAACAAGGATTCTTTCGGCGGGGCTTTGGTGTGGGACCTCCCGTTGTAAGGGTAATGTCCTGGACAAAAGTCTGACAATGCAAGTTTTAGCAGATCTTTTGTAAATTGTGTTTCGTGAGTCTTATGCCAAATCGTTGCCATTCTTTCCTTAGCGCGGGCTCTCGCGATCCCGTGTGGTTATCGGTCAGTATGTGAGTCTATGGTGACCGAGTTATTTTGTCGGGATCTGTACGATAGACGAACAAGTTTTTGCTTCGTGGATTCTCGAATTTTATGCATTAAATCTTCGGTTGTATAGTGAAATGTACTTCCGCCAGACGCGACAGGTTTGTTTTTCCCCGCCGGGGAGATCCGATTCTTTATAAGCAGTCCGTCAAGTTTCATGTTGTTGTTGTTGTTCGGACTGTACAGTTTTTGGTAGTTTCACTTTCATGCATTCAGTTCATTGTTCCTACCAAAATGTAACCTCTTGTTATATCAAGTATTATTATGTTTATTTGATATCCTGTGATCAAGAGAGAACTTACTGAGGCTTTTCTCTGCCTTGCATGCTTGCGTTGTTGTTGTGTTTGTGTTCATCGCCACAACTCAAGCCTGTACGCTACGACTTTTTGTTACATTTTAATGAGCTTCTTTACTACTCTCTTTATGTAATTAAGCGTGTGTTGAGCAACAAAAGAGATCACGTGTGTTCTGTATTTTGTTTTTTGATAATAGCAGGAGTGCTATAAATCGATCCCCTAATGTCGTTTTTGGAGTGTATATCACACTCCTGAAGCCATTCAGTGTGTAGAGAAGTGGTTGTAAGGGGTGTTGTTTCCACTCTCCTGGATCAATTTTAGGAGAGTGTGATGTGATCACGCTTAACTGGTGTTTGTTTATTGTGAAACTGTGCTATTTCTTTGAAACACAAATTTCTGTTACTAAACATTGTGATGTGTTTATATTTCACACCAAATTGGCCCATTTGTATTCTGTTTTACATTTTTAATTCAGATTGGGTTGAGCTTTAATTTTATTTTCTTCGCTCTGAGAAATTTATAATCATTAGCTTGAGTGTGAGTGTATCTCTCCGAGAAATCTTTAGAAATACTTTCCTTCAACGACACGTGGAGGTTTTATTGATCTTCTCCTGGTCTGTTGGCCGGGCAAAGATCAAGCCTGAAGTCTTCTCGATCTTCTGCCGTGGGACAGCATTAGACTGTTTCATCGAGCGGTCTTCTTGTATTTTGAGCCCTGCGCAAGGATGTCACACAAACTCGTGAAGTGTTCTATTGTTTTTCTTCCGAGTATCATTACCGGTACAGTCTACATGAACAACAGACTGCTTTTTAGCAATGTTCTTTACTGTTGTTTCTTCTCGACAGCTTGTTCGTGTTAGGTCATTTCAAATTCTGAATTTTAATGACCTTACTTTATCTGCCGGCGAGATTCTTCAAATGTATTTCCTCTCGTCGGGAATTTTAAATTCTTTGAGGATCTTTCTAGTTTACGTCAAAATCTCTTTGTTCTGGATGTCGGTGATGTTACTACCAGCAGAGTTACGTTTGTGATTAACGCTAAGAACATTTAATGTGTTCATCTCCTCTGCGTTTTTCTAATTTCATTACACCTCGACGACGTTCCATTACGTCGTCTCGTTGTCCTCGTTTCTCGCCTTTACGTCGTTTTCTCGTACTTTATAGGGTGTATCCTACTCCATTGTGAGCATGTACATGTACTTTATGTTGAAGCAAATGGGGAAGTCACTACGCGTTCGCAACGTTTCTCCCGTTTGTCACATTTACATCATTCTGTTACACCTTGACGATGTTCCATTACGCCGTCACATCTTTCTCATACACTTGTGCGTCGTTCTCGTACATCTGTTAGACGTTCCGGTACGCCATAACGCCGTTCTTCACGTCATTTCTTCTGTGCCTCCATCATTTTGCGAGATGCATACTTTACATCCATTCATCCTCGGTTTTGCGGCGTTTTTCCTACTATTCACCATCGTCGGTCGTCAGTGGGAGTGGAACTCCTTCCGTTCAAGTCAACCTTCCCCTTGTATCAATTCAGCTCGGAGCTTTCACATCGAGGGTTACTTAGGTTCGTCTTTACTTTGGGGGACAGTTTTTCGACTCTCTCCATCAAGTACTTTGTCCTCGTATAGACCGTTGGACCAGTCTTTTAGACTTTGGCATTTTAGTTCTGTCATCAACTGATAGAGTTTTCATAGAGGAAAAACAGGACCTTACTCATTACGTTCGTTTTTCGGGTTTGGTCACTGCAGTGGATTTATTCGTCCTGGTGCGAGAATGTGATGCCCATCCTGACTCTGCCTCCTTTTTTCCCCTGTAACTGACTTCTTCCTTCACCTTTATCATGATATGAAGTTCTAATCAGCACCTTTTAAGCATTCCGGTCTGCTCGAGGCTAGGGTTTCCGGCATCGGCATTAGTCTAAACGACATTATCTCTGCGCTCATTCGGGCTTTCGTTTTACAGTTTCGCCGTTCTCGCTAGCTGTTACCGGAATGGGATATTGTTTTGGTTCTGTGTGCTCTGGTTCGTCCGCCCTTTGAACCTTTACAGTCCGCCTCTTTTGAGGTTGTTTTTCCTACAAGTCTGCGTTTTTCTGGCGGCTTTTGCTTTGGCGTCTAGAGTGTCTGATCTTCATGTTCTTGAGAGATCATCTATTACCTGGACGGCGGATTGGTCTCGTATCTCCTTTCGACCCGTCTCCGTGTTCATCGCCAAAAATGAGTCTGTTCGCCTAGGTCCGTGTGCTCAACGTTTGTATTCCATCCCTGCGCTATCAGACTTCGAACATGACCTTGTAGATGACCTTCTGTTATGCCCTGTTCGAGCCATGCGCCACCATCTCACTCGTACCGATCCCGATCGGGGCTCTCGTCGTCTATTATTCTTGTCCCTTCGGCCGTTCTGCAGTGCGTGATATTACTAAGAATACCATTGCTTCTTGGTTGAAGAAGACCATTAAGTGGTCATATCAGTTGGCTACTGCTTCTTCTCATGGAATTCGTGCCATCGCTACATCATGGCCTTTATAGAAGAACTTGTCCCTTCATGACATTGTCCAGTCCTGCGCATGGACTGTAATTCTACCTTCAGAAATTTCTATCTGAGGGATATGTCAGTGCATTCAGATAGAATGTCCACGCTTGGGTCGCTGGTGGCTGCCCAGCACGTGGTCAATTAACTTGCAAAAAAAGAGGGGGGGGGGGGCATTTCTTATCAGCGCAGCAAGTCAGCCAGCTTGCTGCATCATCTTCAGTCATATATGTCCACCATACTACATGATCACCTCAATAGGTCAGTCAGCCATCTTACAAGACCCGTATCATCGGTGAGTATGGTTTAGACTTGGTTACTATTCTATTGAGTATGGTGTACCACTTTTACAAGCAAGTTTTTTGATTTAATCCATGAGTATCTTCAGCGTCTTCGACCTGGGTTCTCTTTGGGTAGTTTTAGTGTGCTGTTAGCCTATAGTCAACCAGCTTACGGCTTCATCGCTGCTATTCAGTAATTCTATGTCCACATACTAAATGATCACCTATGAGAAGTATTAGGTCAGCTTGCCAGCCGCTGACTCTCGAGTCATCTATCAAGGCCTGACACAATGATGAGTTTTAATCTTTTCCCTTTCTGCGGATTTGCTTGTCATTTCAGGTTAAAGCTATAACCTTCTTCCAGATCATCTCAGCTGAGTCACCTTCGGTCAACTCAAGAGTCCAACGTACAAAGACAGGGACTAAAGTACAGACTGTTGACGTTGAATGGAGAGTAGATTCAGGGCAGCCGTTGTCAACACCTGTTCAAGCTTCAACGACTAAAGTACAGAGAGTTGACATGAGACGGCTGGTGGACTAAGGGTGGTGTAAGATGATCACCGTGTATGCTGCGGGTAGCAGTGCTTTCGCCTCTTCCCTGTGCATACATCACTTACCATACGGAAACTCTCGTCGCCTCAGGGACTTGGTTTCCTTCATATTGGTAATATCGTGTACCACAATCATGATCACAGCTACTGGGATGAAGATACTCAAAAGATAAGTATCTTCTATTACTACTCCTTAATTAACCACTGCGTCACCGTCCAGGGTTCTTTTTGTTGAGAATTATTGTCATATCTGTGATCATTTTAGGTGGAGGCTGAGGTGGCCGAGTGGTCTCGGCCGTTTGCATTTTCTGCTGGCGATTTGGTGCCAGGCTCTGAGGACGCGGGTGCGTGTCTTGCAGGGGACTGACTCTTCCAGCTCTAGTAATTGTGTCTTACTGAGAGAGTGTCATCTTTAAAATAATTGGATATAAATGTTATCTACTCAGTAATAATAGGTCAGTTAGCCAGCCGCCATCTCTCAAGTTATCAATTAAGGCCGGACACAATTGTGACTTTTCATCTTTGCCATCACTGCAGATTTGCTTGTGTCATTTCAGGTTGAAGCTATGGCCTCCTTCTACTCCATCTCAGCTGAGTCACCTGCGGTCAACTCACAAGTTCAACGAAGAACTGACATAAAGTTGACGTCGCATGGAGAGTAGACTCAGGACGACCGCTGTCAACTCACAAGACCGGATCAAGTTCCAAGGACTAAAGTACAGAGAGTTGACGATAGTCGATTTGTGGACTGAGGGTGGTGTTAGTTGGTCACCCCGTATGCCGTTGGGTTGCAGTGCAATTCTCCTCACCCCTGTTTCATATGGCGCTTGCCGAATGAATTCCTATGACACATACGTGCTTTGGTTTTCTACATTGGCTAATATTGTGTACCACATCCACGATCACAGCTACATGGATGAGACACTAAGATAAGTATTCTTCTATATCTACTCCATGCATTAACCCACTGCGTCATTGACCAGGGTTTTTTTGTTGAGTATTAATGTGTCATATCTATGTCCATGTCTGTGTCATCCCAGCGGTTACTCTGCCTGCTTTTGGTGCTACAACAAGGCCGAGGTTTCCCACCTCCATATGTTGGTACTGTGGCATTTGAGCAAAGCAGGTTTACGATTTGGGAAATAAATATTAAACATTTATAAACAATGTTTCTATTTATAACCAAATCAAACCTGCTTTGCTCTGATGGTCCCTCCCTTCCTTCCCCTCATGCCGTGGCCTTGCACACTACAGGTCTCGGTTTATTACAATGAGAAAGAGGATATGAATGGGTGTGAGCAGAGCTTATATAGTACCCTGGCTGGGATGAGTGGGAGAGCTCCTCTAGGGGCAGACAACCCCCTAAGGGGAGACAACTTTTGGTTTTAACTTCCGTTTTTAACAGTTTGTATTGTGATTCCTAATAGAGATTAGGCATTTGAGCAAAGCAGGTTTGATTTGGTTATAAATAGAAACATTGTTTATAAATGTTTAATTTTCAAGCATCTAGTCAGAAAACACGAGTAGTGTGACTAGCGTCACAGGACCTACGAAGTAGGGTTTGATGTGATTCAAGTGTGTACTTGACATAAGACATGTTTTTGCCATTTTCGAGGTTTACAGGTCACCTAAGTAGGTCTGCCCCAGGGGTGGGGAAATCCTCCCGAGGGTAGTGCATAGTTTGAATAAGTGTAGCATCATGTAAGCTCCCAGAATATATGGGGATTGAGGGATTGCATCCAACGATAACCATTCTCAGATGGTTTGAATCTCGAAAGGCCCAGGCTTCCTGGTATCAGGGAACCTTCAAAAATCGCAATGAAACATACAACCAAGGGTTCCCGATGGACATGACTGCCCTCATTGAGCCATCAATAAATAAAAAAAATTATTTATAAATCAAATTGTAATCAGAATTCGTTCAGCTCAGAACTTGCTGGTAGCAGTCCCCTTATGCACGTTCGTGCCAAAAATCAAGGTTCTAATGTCAATGGTTCTCCTTATTTTGCCGACGAAAAGATTCGGATGGACTGACTGACTCACTACCGGACAATTTGCAAATGAGAGCCTACTTCGTTGGAATACTGGCTCTGGTTTGAGAATCAAATTTGTGGCGATACCAGCTAATCTAGGACTTGGTTACTCACCTGAGCCAGTATTTTCTTGCTGCATGTTTCACAATGTAGAAATATTTGAATTTTTTTTATCCCTGAAGGTGACTTAGATTAAATTTACATGTATTCAAATAATTTGTCAAGTTTAATTTTAAAAAACATGGCAGTGTGACTATGCGTCACAGGACCTACGAAGTAAGGTAGGCATTAGGACTCCGACAGGCACTGAGCTCTTGGCAATCCCCCCCCCCCGCCCCAAGTTGAAATCCTTCCTATATTAAGATGGGCACATGCAGCCCAAGTCAGAATCACCAGAGATTTTCATCAAAAATCACCAGAAATTTTCGATTAAAACAGTATTGAATATTTTGTTGAAGATCAAAAGTTATGGGATTGAATGAATAGTTTACCAGTTACTGTGCTGATGTGAATCTGTGACACACCAACACACTCCGTGGCAGTGATTCTGTGACACACCAACACACTCCGTGGCAGTGATTCTGTATCCCTTAATCAAGGAATCAGAATTTGAAATGACAAGAAAAATTTTGACATAATTACACATGTAATGTTTTTGTTTAAATTACACCCCCAGTTGAAATCCTGCCTATATTAAGATGGGCACCGCCCAAGTCAGAATCGCTAGTGATTTTCATCAAAAATCACCAGAAATTTTCATCAAAAGTAGGTCAGCTCAGAACTTGTTGGTAACAGTCTCCTAATGCGCCTTCATTCCAAAAATAATTAACGATCGCCGATTAATTTTACAATTTTTTAATTAAAGGAAACAGATTGAATAATATAGGTTCAGTAGATTTCAAGCTTTACGTGTGAAAATACATTTACATCTCTTTAATGGTTTTCAGTGCCCTTGTGCAGGATCAAAACAACTTTGAATCACATTATTTTCCCAACAATACAACAAATTTTTATATATAGTACTATGGTAGAAAGGTAGCATTTATGTAGTTTACGGTAATTCAACTCAAGACCAACACCTTCTATGCACAAGATAATAATGATTCTATGTCATTCTCCTGAGCATAACCGGTACAAAGACGAATAAATAGCGTCTCTACATCACGTTGTTATCTAGATATATGAGAACACATTTTGGATATCGGCAATCTGATGAATGTACTATTCCGGTTTTCTTGTTTCACATTATATTCTATGGCGGTTGATCGGTGATTTTCTTCATTGATAAACGTTAAACCACCTCAGCTTCGTTGTGTGAATCGGAATTGCATTGCTGTGACACACCAACACACTCCGTGGCAGTGATTCTGTATCCCCTAATCGAGGAATCAAGATTTGAAATGACAAGAGAAATTTAGACATATTTTGTTTACACATGTAGTTTTTTGTTCAAATTAGATCCAAGTGTGATATATAGTCAATATTCAAGAGGTACAAAAAAACCCCAAAGTATGTCCTCATATTTTCACATCCATGCCAAGAAATACTGCATTGAAAAGGGTCCATTTAGCCTACCGTTTTATCGCTCTAATCAGCAAATGGCGAGGTCATATTTCTGCTGTCAAAATTGTATTTCCCTCCAAAGTCTTAACCCTTGAATCCAAGTCACACACTCTCTGATGCAAAGTAATGATTGTCCTAACTATCCGATTAGCACATTATGAACATGTCTTTGGTCATAGTGTACATATCATAACTCACATCAATGTTTTCTGCTATATTATTTCAATGATATGGTTTAACAATTTAAGTTATGCAAACAGCGCTGATTGTTTGAGGGTATATGCAGTAGGCCTATGCTGTCGGGCAATTGTGGAATTGTCCCAGATGCACGTTAAGATTAACCTCAGTAATAGGGCCACTCCGTGGTGGTAACTGATACTCATTAAACGCGATAAAACGCTGGAGCAAAACGGACCACAGTTTTCTTGGCATGATGATCAAAGTTACTTTATCTAGTTAAATTCTACCCAAAGAAAATAAATTAAGACCCTTTAAACAGCCGTCATGGCTTTGTTTCACCCTCAGTAAACTTTTATCATTGTTGCTCACACAGACTAATCTGAAGGATGATACCACATCTTTCTTTCTTCTGCTGGGTTATTGTACCAGGCTGACTTAATTGGGTGATGTAGGATACTTCACCATCAGTGGGTAATTTGACCTGAATTTGAAGCCTGATGTGGTCAATGATGAAATGTTTGGATGTGAAATAGGATACACGTTAAAGGCTACAGTTTACATATATCTATAACAGTATACTGAAGTGTTAATTATAAGTCTAATTTTAATCAGAATTATTTCAGATCAGAACTTGCTGGTAACAATGCCCTAATGCACGTTCGTGCCAAAAATAAAGGTTCTAATGTCAATGGTTCTCCTTATTTTGCCGACGAAAAGATTCGTATGAACTGACTGACTCACTGACTCATTACCGGACAATTTGCGATCTGTAGCCTACTTCGTAGGAATATCAGGTAATACAGGGAAACCTGTGAATACGGACACCTGGGTAAACTGACCAACCTCTAAATACTGACATTATCCATGGTCCCAATACTTAAAATTAAAATACTTTTTTACCTTGATAAACCAGAACATTGTCAAGACGGACACTATAATCTGATCCCAAGCTCGGTCAATATACACATGTTTCGCTGTATTAGGTAAATTCTTGATAGAAATGGATTATGAAAATTGAAGTTCGAGAGTGACTTGATGTATCACTACATTTCATGTTTATCTCCGTTTGTCCAATCAGGTCTGTCTCTGGATATGTATGAAGGGCACATCACAGCCCTTCTGGGTCACAATGGAGCAGGGAAGACCACTCTGATCAACATTTTAACAGGACTGACCCCCTCTACATCAGGAACAGCATATATCCATGGCCTGGTATGTATTTCTTGAGGCTCCAGATGGTAATCTGTCTTTTAAATCCATCACAGGAAGTGAAACTTCCTACACAAAAATCAGAGGTGATCAAATTTATTAGAACAGGAAGTGGTCGAAATGGTTCAAAATCATGCATGTAATCCAAATTTCTTCATTATTTTAATGATTTTAGAAGGTTTATTTGTTTTATTAAATTATGTAATTTATTAGAATAGCTGATTGAATTTTGTACCCAAAATTGGGGTTGATTGAATTTTGTTAGGGTATTGAATTATTAGAGGGATTACCATATGTTGAAACTGAGAACCCACTTTTGAGTAACTCGAACACTGCTCCATGCATCTTCTATGTACGAGGTTAACAATAGATTAGCTGGGTACAACGAGGAGTCTAGATGGCAGGATTTTCTGAAATATAAAGTCCTTTACAATAGAAACTCACATGAAGTATAGACTTAAGATTCCAACTTCGGAGCGTTTTTCCAAAGTTGCTAAGAAGAAAGAAAAGATAAAAACTTGTACATTTCATGTTTAAGCTGCATATTCTTGTAGGATGTCAGTGACACTAATGCTATGGGCCGGATTCGTACTCACACAGGCGTGTGTCCACAACATAACATTTTATTTGACCGTCTCAGTGCCAGGGAACATCTGCATGTATTTGCTGGCCTTAAGGGTATGCCTGCAGACACTGTTGACACTGCAGTAAGTATCCACATGCATTGGTCAGCAATATGGTATCATTTTATACAACAGCATATGACTTTCGTTCCTCTTAAAGTGATCGTACATGTAAACCCTCAAGTATAGTTTCCATCAAATAAAAGACCATTGCAAACAGTGGAGGAAAATATTTATTGTAATTTTTTACGATTTTATTACACAGATTAAACTGCAAGTAAAGCATGGTATTCTCTAGTGGTCTGTTGCAATCATATTTAGGTCCAGTGACATCATAATGCCTTAATACATATATTTCAAACTGTGTATGCACTTTCCAATGCTTCAATCAAGCTTAATGTGTGTATACTTTGAGTTTCAACACTAAATCAGTTTCCCATATACCATGTGTAGTGTGGGCAAATGGGTGGAAGGGCAAATTGACATGAAGGGCAAATGGCCAGAAGGGCAAATGTCCGAAGGGCAAATGTCCAGAAGGGCAATTGACAGTACACCCCATAGAATACCATTCTTTATTTGCAATTTTAATACTGTAATAAAATCGTAAAAATTACAATTTGTAAACACAACTCTGAACACATTGGATTGAGGGATACTAATGATTCTCAGTTTAATATTATATTCCCATTTGGTGATTTGGGGCAGGCTCAGCTGGCAGAAATGTTTACAATACCTGAAAAATGCTGCCACCATCTGATAACACTTGCACTTGTCGAAGTAGTGTTGACTCTCAGAGAAGTGACGAAACATTATGCAAGGCAGCCTCACTCTCTGTGCACGCTTGTCAGCAAGGCCATCTGGGGGTGGCTCGGACGTTTATTAAGCGTAAATGCTCAGAGACTATCAGCCGGCTTGTCAGATGTTCAATTTTGATTGATTTGGGGCGTAAATGTCCGGGTTTGCCCGGAGCAAATGCCCGTGTAGCAAAAATAAATCAGTAAACATTCCTATCAAGACCAACCTACCCCTGAAAATGATGAAAAGTTGCTTCTGTAATCTGTAAACCAGGGTTGGTGAGAGGGGAATGGATGGAGGGAAATTCTGAATAATGCAGGCACAAGAATAAACTGTATGTCTTTACACTAGCTAACTCGCCAAGAAAGTGAGGATTTCCCACGAGAAAGCTAACATAAATGGGAGAGACAGGGAGATGAAGAAATTGAGACGGTTGATTTGGTCAGTCTTAATGAAGCTTTATTGCCTGGATGCAGCTATAAAACTGGGAGGCTGCAGGAAGTTGAGAAGGGTGACATGGTCAGTCTTAATGAAGATTTATTGCTTGGATGCAGCCATAAAGGCTGGGAGGCTGCAGCAAGTTAGTTTACAAACTACATCAAATTAAACATTTGTTTCTAATAAATATTTTCCCACACTGTTTGCAATGGTCTTTCATTTGATGGAAACTATACTTGAGGGTTTACGATCACTTTAATGGACTTGTATTGTATGGTTGAAGCTTGACAGTTGAGTAAAACCATCTTTCATTTGTAAAGGATATTTTTAGCCCACCATCACCAGATGGTGGGCTGTTCAAATCGCTTTTCGTCCGTGGTCCGTCGTCCATCCGTCCGTCGTCCATCGTCCGTCCGTAAACAATTTTTGTTATCGCGATTTCTCAGGAACTACTGCATGGATCTTTCTCAAATTTGGTACACAGGTTCCCCTTGGGGTCTAGTTGTGCAAGATACCTTTTCTGGTCCGATTCGAAAATCCAATATGGCCACAAGGTGGCCATCTTGGATTTTCCATGAAACCTTGTTATCGCGATTTCTCAGGAACTACTACATGGATCTTTCTCAAATTACACAGGTTCCCCTTGGGGTCTAAGCAAGATACCTTTTCTGGTCCGATTGAAAATCCAATATGGCCACCAGGCAGCCATCTTGGATTTCCCCATGAAACCTTGTTATCGCGATTTCTCAGGAACTACTGCATGGATCTTTCTCAAATTTGGTACACAGGTTCCCCTTGGGGTCTAGTTGTGCAAGATACCTTTTCTGGTCCGATTCGAAAATCCAATATGGCCACAAGGCAGCCATCTTGGATTTTCCCATGAAACCTTGTTATCGCGATTTCTCAGGAACTACTGCATGGATCTTTCTCAAATTCGGTACAGGTTAAAACGAACTAAATGACGTCACTTCCGCCAAAGGTGGATGTTCGTGGTAAGCATATCCCGCATTAAATGTTCAGTTGTGTTATTACTGGATAATATCATAACTAACTTTTATTGTGTTTCGCTAACTTAGCACCGTAAGTGTCGATTAATTTCTGAAAAAATTGTGACAGTCGCGAGCCTGTGTTCTTTTCAGGACACAATCAAACGACGATACCCACGTGACCAGCTCAGACGGTTGAAAAGTGCTCGTCTCAGAAGACAGTTTGCGTTCTCAAAAATCAATTGGATTGGAGTGTGGTTTGGTACATTTCACATGAAGTGGGAGGAGTGGTAATCAACAACATCAGTGTGTAGTTCCAGGTTAAAGTACAAGAAGGTCAGTTTTTCAGGGGCGAACTGAACCTGTTTAACCTGGAACGTAATGGGACTAAACTATAGTTCATTGTTACCCCTTGGGGTCTAGTTGTGCAAGATACCTTTTCTGGTCCGATTCCAATATGGCCACCAGGCAGCCATATTGGATTTCCTCATGAAACCTTGTTATCGCGTTTTCTCAGGAACTGCTGCATGGATCTTTCTCAAATTTGGTACACAGGTTCCAATTGGGGTCTAGTTGTGCAAGATATCTTTTCTGGTCCGATTCGAAAATCCAATATGGCCACAAGGCGGCCATCTTGGATTTCCCCATGAAATGTTGTTATCGCGATTTCTCAGGAACTACTCCATGGATCTTTCTCATATTCGGTACACAGGTTCCCCTTGGGGTCTAGTTGTGCAAGATACCTTTTCTGGTACGATTCGAAAATCCAATATGGCCACCAGGCAGCCATCTTGGATTTCCCCCATGAAGCCTTGTTATTGCGATTTCTGAGGAACTACTGCGTGGATCTTTCTCAAATTTGGTACACAGGTTCCAATTGGGGTGTAGTTGTGCAGGATACCTTTTCTGGTCCAATTCGAAAATCCAATATGGCCACAAGGCAGCCATCTTGGATTTTTCCATGAAACCTTGTTATCGCGATTTCTCAGGAACTACTGCATGGATCTTTCTCAAATTCGGTACACAGGATCCCCTTGGGGTCTAGTTGTGCAAGATACCATTTCTGGTCTGATTCCAATATGGCCACAAGGCAGCCATATTGGATTTCCCCATGAAACCTTGTTATCGCGTTTTCTCAGGAACTACTGCATAGATCTTTCTCAAATTTGATACACAGGTTCCAATTGGGGTCTAGTTGTGCAAGATACCTTTTCTGGTCCGATTCGAAAATCCAATATGGCCACAAGGCGGCCATCTTGGATTTCCCCATGAAACCTTGTTATCGCGATTTCTCAGGAACTACTACATGGATCTTTCTCATATTCGGTACACAGGTTCCCCTTGGGGTCTAGTTGTGCAAGATACCTTTTCTGGTACGATTCGAAAATTCAATATGGTCACCAGGCAGCCATCTTGGATTTCCCCCATGAAACCTTGTTATCGCGATTTCTCAGGAACTGCTGCGTGGATCTTTCCCAAATTTGGTACACAGGTTCCAATTGGGGTCTAGTTGTGCAAGATACCTTTTCTGGTCCGATTCGAAAATCCAATATCATGGCCACCAGGCAGTCATCTTGGATTTCCACATGAAACCTTGTTATCGCGATTTCTCAGGAACTACTGCATGGATCTTTCTCAAATTAGATTCCAATTGGGGTCTAGTTGTGCGAGATACCTTTTCTGGTCCGATTCGAAATCCAATAATGGCCACAAGGCGGCCATCTTAGATTTCCCCATGAAACCTTGATATCGCGATTTCTCAGGAACTACTACATGGATCTTGCTCAAATTTGGCACACAGGTTCCCCTTGAGGTCTAGTTGTGCAAGATACCTTTTCTGGTCCGATTCGAAAATCCAATATGGCCACCAGGCAGCCATCTTGGATTTCCCCATGAAACCTTGTTATCGCGATTTCTCAGGAACTACTGCATGGATCTTTCTCAAATTCGGTACACAGGTTCCCCTTGGGGTCTAGTTGTGCAAGATACCTTTTCTGGTACGATTCGAAAATCCAATATGGCCACCAGGCAGCCATCTTGGATTTTCCCCATGAAACCTTGTTATCGCGATTTCTGAAGAACTACTGCGTGGATCTTTCCCAAATTTGGTACACAGGTTCCAATTGGGGTCTAGTTGTGCAAGATACCTTTTCTGGTCCGATTCGAAAATCCAATATGGCCATAAGGCGGCCGTCTTGGATTTCCCTATGAAACTTTGTTATTGCGATTTCTGAGGAACTACTGCGTGGATCTTTCCCAAATTTGGTACACAGGTTCCAATTGGGGTCTAGTTGTGCAAGATACCTTTTCTGGTCCAATTCGAAAATCCAATATGGCTACCAGGCAGCCATCTTGGATTTCCACATGAAACCTTGTTATTGCTATTTCTCATGAACTACTGCATGGATCTTCCTCAAATTCGGTACACAGGTTCCCCTTGTGGTCTAGTTTTGCAAGATACCTTTTACTTTCCGTTTCCAAAATCCAATATGGCCACCAGACGGCCATCTTGGATCTCCCCATGCGACTTTGTTATCGTGCTTTCTCAGGAAGTACAGCATGGATCTTTTTCAAATTTGGTACATAGTTTCCCCTTGGTATCTAGTTGTGCAAAATACCCTTTTCGGTCCGATTCGAAAATCCAATATGGCCACCAGGCGCCCATCTTGGATTTCCCCATGAAACTTTGTTATCGTGATTTCTCAAGAAGTACTGCATGGATCTTCCTCAAATTTGGTACACAGGTTCCCTTTGTGGTCCAGTGCAAGATAACTTTTTTTTGTCCAATTCGATAATCCAATATGACTGCCAGGTGGCCATCTTGAATTTCCCCTAGAAACATTGTTATCGTGAATTCTCAGGAACTACTTCATGGATCTTTCTGAAATTTGGTACACAGGTCCCACATGGGGCCTAGTTGTGCAACATACCTTTTTTGGTCCGATTCAAAAATCCAAATCTTCAAATTTTAAATCAGTTTTCTTTAGTCCAGTGAACTGCCCCACTGTTTCGTCTGCCGACGGGTCGGCTACATGAAGGGACGTCACTCTTGTGACACAACATTACAACTCGACAACTGTAGACTATTGCGTGTTTCGATCCAAGGGAGATAATCAGGATTCAGACATTTTCGAAGTTGCAACATTACTGTGCGGATCCCTTCAGTATTATTGTACCATCTTACTATTTTCGAGCATGGTATCTTGAAAGAGATATCTCAAACTAGCCCAGTAAACAGAACAGAATTAAGCATTCGTTCCTAAGTATAAAATCTTAAGCAGGTTTAATAGCTCTTGCCAAAAGGTCAAAGAGATTTGTCTTCGCTTTCAGTACCCAATGATGACACGTGCAAAAAAAAAATGCTACAAAACGAAGACCCAGGGTCCTCCGGACATTCAATTTCAGATTAACTTTGCTCTTTTCTCTTGTACTATAAAAACCGATATAAGTACATGTACAGTTTCTAGAAATCTTGAAACTCCTTAAACTTAGAACGATGATATCTTGGTGTTTTCCAGTGTCCCTTTTTCGATCTTTTTCAAAATTCTATAAACAAAATTACAAATCAATCGTTTGTTCTTAGTAACAATGGACAAAAAGATCCTCTTGTCATTAGCTTACAATTATCGGACAATGGTGGGCATCAAGATCCTTCAGGATCTCTCGTTTCTAAACATAACGTAAACCTTAATTTTGAGATGTACACCATCATCCATTGAGTTAGTTCTGTCATATGTTGCACAGGAACTCAAACATGTGTAGGTTTTCATATTGGTTTTAATGTTCAACCATTCCATTTAGGTCAGCTGGGGTGGAACCAACATAGTTTGTTTGAACCAACAAAAAGTAGTGGAATTTGGCTATTGTTACACAAATACTTTGAATGAAGTATATTCTTATATTTGTGGTACTGTATTTGTAGATACGAGAGGCTCTGGCTGACGTAGATCTGTCTGACCATGGGGATACACTTGCTGAAGAACTGAGCGGGGGACAAAAACGAAAGTTGTCCGTGGCCATTGCGCTGATTGGAGATCCCAAGGTATTAGCATTACACAGAACTTGACATTAAGTTCAACCATCGTTGTCTGTTTTCTATCTGACTTACTTTCGACGTAATTGAATAAAATTTCAAAAACACTCACATCATGCACACTGTGCATGCCACAAACACCACCATAACCACAACATACATTCTCCATACAGTAGTTTGTGTTGATTTGTAATGATGCAGACGGATTGTAACTGTTAAGGAGAGCTAACCTTGTTCCCACAGCCATGCACATAAGTTTCTCCTGCAGCTATATGATATATGGTGGCTATAATTAGCAAAGCACGAAGTTCCTGAGGAACAAGGTTTGCCACAAACCAGTTCTGTATCTGTCTGGAAAAGGTCGCCATCTTTTCATCCATGAGGCGAAGAAATAGCAGATGACTCAATTTGCAGTTGCTGTTGTTGTCTAGTTTGCTTCTATTCTGTAAGCAGTAGTGGTCACAATGGAAAACCAATTTGCAGTGATTCACGTAAACTAAATCTACATTTTCTACCATACATTTGTCTACAAGATTAGCTCAGTTCAGTCAGCTCAATATCATCGTTGATAATTCGTTGGTCCGTCCGGGGGGAAAAAAAACAAAAAAAAACACGACAAATCTGTATATATGGACAGCCTACTATGAACTGGAGTCCTGTTCAATATATTAAAAGGAACCTGAAACACTGCTTTGTGATTTGGACGAGCCGATCTGCACATCATTGGATGCAAACAAGGGGAAAAAATAATCGGGGAATTTTGTTAAAAAAAAAAAAAAAAAATTCAGTCAAAAAAAAAAAAAAAAAAATTGAATATGACTGACTGACCCAACATTTTTCGAGGGCCATTGTTACTGCAAACAAAGTATTTTTAACCCACCATCACCAGATGGTGGGCTGTTCAAATCGCTTTTCGTCCGTGGTCCGTCGTCCATCCGTCCGTCCCAGCGTCCGTCGTCCGTCTGTAAACAATTCTTGTTGTCGCGATTTCTCAGGAACTACTGCATGGATCTTTCTCAAATTTGGTACACATTACAATTTGGGGTCTAGTTATGCAAGATACCTTTTCTGGTCCGATTCGAAAATCCAATATGGCCACCAGGCAGCCATCTTGGATTTCCACATGAAACCTTGTTATCGCGATTTCTCAGGAACTACTGCAGGGATCTTTCTCAAATTTGGTACACAGGTTCCCCTTGGGGTCTAGTTGTGCAAGATATCTTTTCTGGTCCGATTCGGAAATCCAGTATGGCCACCAGGCAGCCATCTTGGATTTCCCCATGAAACCTTGTTATCGCGATTTCTCAGGAACTACTGCATGGACCTTTCTCAAATTTGGTACACAGGTTCCCCTTGGGATCTAGTTGTGCAAGATACCTTTTCTGGTCTGATTCGAAAATCCAATATGGCCACCAGGCGCCCATCTTGGATTTCCCAATGAAACTTTGTTATCGTGATTTCTCAAGAAGTACTTGCATGGATCTTCCTCAAATTTGGTACACAGGTCCCACATGGGGCCTAGTTGCGCAAGATACCTTTTTTGGTCCGATTCGAAAATCCAAGTTACGCTTCAAATTAATACGGTGTTTCGAGTTGTGACGTTGCATCACAAGAGTCGGATCAAACGGTGGGGCATATTCTATATATTGACTATAGAGAATATCCATATCTTCACCTTCCATATCAAGGAGTTCAAATAAATCGGAATTAAAATGTATTTCTTCAAATTTTAAATCAGTTTTCTTTAGTCCATGCTGTTGCAAGTGAACTGCCCCACCCTTTTGTCTGCCGGCGGGTCAGGTACATGAAGGGACGTCACTCTTGTGACACAATGTCACAACTCGACAACTGTAGATTACTGCATGTTTCGATCCAAGGGAGATAACCAGGATTCAGACACTTTCGAAGTTTCAACATTACTGCGCGGACCGGATCCCTTCAGTATTAAGTATTGTGCCATCTTACTATTTTCGAGCATGGTATCTTAAAAGAGATATCTCAAACTAGCCCAGTAAACAGAACAGAATTAGCATTCGTTCCTAATTATAAAATCTTAAGTATGCCAAAGTGTCAAAGAGATTTGTCTTCGCTTCCAGTACCCAATGATGACACATGCAAAAAAATAAATAAAATAAAAATACTACAAAACGAAGGCAAAGGATCCTTCGTACATGTACATTCACTTTCAGACTAACTTTGTTCACTTCTCTTGTACTATAACAACCGACATAAGTACAGTTTCTAGAAATCTTGAAACTCCTGAAACTTACAAAGATTATATCTTGGCGTTTTCCAGTGTCCCTTTTTCGCTCTTTTTTGCAATTCTGTAAACAAAATTACAAATCAATTGTTTGTTCTTAGTAACAATGGATGAAAAGATCCTCTTGTCATTAGTTTACAATTATCGGACAATGGTGGGCGCCAAGATCCTTCAGGATCTCTCGTTTAATTTTGGCCTGGCTAGCAAATGGCATGAACAAAGTTGTTAGAAACTTCCTGCAATGCCAGTTCACTTCCTGTGATTAAATTAATAGAGAACTCATTGTAATAATGTAAGATTTACATTCCTTTACAAGGTGATTTTCCTTGATGAACCTACAGCAGGAATGGACCCATATTCACGGCGCCACCTATGGGCATTGTTACAAGCCAGAAAGAAAGGGAGGATAATCCTGTTGACCACACATTTTATGGATGAAGCTGATATTCTGGCTGGTATGCTGACCATAATGTATTATATTTAGACATGAGTAGTGTGACTAACGTCACAGGACCTACGAAGTAAGGTAGGCATTAGTACTCCGACACGAACTGAACTCTTGAAAATCCCCACCCCCCAGTTGAAATCCTGCCGATATTAAGATGGGCACTGCCCAAGTCAGAATCACCAGTGATTTTCATCAAAAATCACCGGAAATTTTCATCAAATGTGGGTCAGCTCAGAACTTCCTGGTAACAGTCCCCTAATGCACCTTCATGCCAAAAATCAAGGTTCTAATGTCAACGGTTCTCCTTATTTTGCCGACAAAAGGATTCGGATGGACTGACTGATTACCGGACAATTTGCAAATGAGAGCCTACTCCATAGGAATATGGGAGATCTGTTGTTGTAACTATGAGTTAGACTATTAGTCTGTACATAATTTTGCAGCAACTAAAGTCTTGAATATCATGATCTGTACTGAATAATATTCCTGTTCAAAACATCGATTCATAATATCGTCAATTAGAAGTCGAACTAAGATTAACAACCAAACAGTTTCATATAGTAGTTTTCAGTCAGATTTTCTGGGGTTTTTTCCCGCCTGTCGATGGACAAGGTGTCAAGTGATGCGAACATGAGTTCTGTCTGTTAAGTTTCTTTATGCGTGCATTATCTCCAGTTCCAGATTATGGATTCAAAAAACTTTGGATGTACCTTGCCTTTGGATAAAAGAAAAACCTCATTTATTTTGAAGTCGGCAGTCAAGGTCTCAGCACCCCAAAACTGAATCTAGTTTGACTGAATGTATTCTTAGGTTGAACTCTTCAGAGTTGTCTTCCCTATATAGCATTTGTCCTGTGGAGTTGTCTTTCCTGTTTGATAAAAGACAACTACATTCAGTAAAACTGTTGTGAAATAAGAACCATGCATTTAACTAATTTAATGGGGATGGGGGTCCTTTTCATGAACTTTATATCTGTTTATTAACTCGTGAACAAACTTTGATATCAGCACCCATTAAGTTTGACTTCATCACTTTCTCCACATTGGGGACAGCACTATAAAAACTATATATCTGCTATGTTATAAGTAGGTACCTCACCCCCCGATTGTGATATAGCTGAAAAATGTTGAAAGCGACGTTGAACCCTGTACACGTACTCACTCCTTTCTTCACATTGCTCTACCTGAAAGAAACTGAATTGGTACTAAACTCAGGGTATAGCTAATCTTACCCATGGGACATAGAATAATTGTGAGGTCAAAGGCATGGTTACCAATAGTTTGAGAATAATTCTGAGGTCAAAAGGTCAAAACCATGGTTACCAATGGTTTGTCCTTTATAATATCCTCCTGTTTGATTGCTTTCCCATCACATCCTGCACAGCATTGCACAGGCTTATATTGGAGCCCATAAGTCTCTTGTTTGAGAATAGCTAACTTCCAAATAATTGTCATCTAACTAACTCTTGGTCATATCGATACCATGAATATCTGGAATATTGGATATATTCAAGAAATAATAGAGATAGTTTGCTCCACAGGCAGGCAGACCTGAATGGAAAACCCAGTATATCTCATGCTCTTGTTTATTTTTAGGCCGAAAGGCCATAATTAGCCATGGAAGACTGAGGTGTTGTGGTTCATCTTTGTTCTTGAAAAACAGATTTGGGATTGGATATCATCTCAAGTGAGTCTGCTGTTGTTGTTTTCAATTTATCTTCAGACAAGGACAATTTACTGGTAGATGTCTGCTTATATCCCTTTAGGCACAGTTCATCATTAATTATATTAAGCCCAACAATACATGCTAGTTAAATACTGTGTTTAAACATGTTAAATAGCCGTAGAGATACGGTAACCCCTCTAATAACTCAATCACAGGAAGTGAAATTTCCCCACCATAAACTCTGATCTGGGGCTGATCAAATTTATGAGAACAAGAAATTTTAAAAAATGGTCCAAACTCATGGAGATAATCCATTATTTCTTCGTTATTTCAATGATTTTAGAGAGTGATCAAATTAGAACAGGAGATGAAATTTTGTTCCCAAACTAGCAGGGTTCCCGCGCCCATGGAAAATCCTGGAAAGTCATGGAATTTGAAAATTGATTCTCCAGGCCTTGAAAGTCGTGGAATTTTGTGTCTGGTCATTGAATTTTGTGAGAGGTCCTGGAAAAATTAAATGGAACTTGAAAATGTCAACCAGGTCAATATTTCTCTTGATTTTTTTTTTTAGCCCACCATCACCAGATGGTGGGCTGTTCAAATCGCTTTTCGTCCGTGGTCTGTCGTCCGTCCGTCCGTAAACAATTCTTGTTATCGCGATTTCTCAGGAACTACTGCATGGATCTTTCTCAAATTTGGTACACAGGTTCCCCTTGGGGTCTAGTTGTGCAAGAAACCTTTTTTTGGTCCGATTCGAAAATCCAATATGGCCACCAGGCAGCCATCTTGGATTTCCCCATGAAACCTTGTTATCGCGATTTCTCAGGAACTACTGCATGGATCTTTCTCAAATTTGGTACACAGGTTCCCCTTGGGGTTTAGTTGTGCAAGAAACCTTTTTCGGTCCGATTCGAAAATCCAATATGGCCACCAGGCAGCCATATTGGATTTCCCCATGAAACCTTGTTATCGCGATTTCTAGGAACTACTGCATGGATCTTTGTCAAATTTGGTACACACGTTCCCCTTGGGGCCTAGTTGTGCAAGAAACCTTTTTTGGTCTGATCCGAAAATCCAATATGGCCACCAGGCAGCCATCTTGGATTTCCCCATGAAACCTTGTTATTGCGATTTCTCAGGAACTACTTCATGGATCTTTCTCAATTTTGGTACACAGATTCCCCTTCAAGGGGGTCTAGTTGTGCATGATACCTTTTTTTGGTCCGATTCGAAAATCCAATATGGCCACCAGGCAGCCGTCTTGGATTACCCCATGAAACCTTGTTATCGCGATTTCTCAGGAACTACTGCATGGATCTTTCTCAAATTTGGTACACATTGTCATAAGTTCCCCTTGGGATCTAGTTGTGCAAGATACCTTTCCTGGTACGATTTGAAAACCTAGTATGGCCACCAGGCAGCCATCTTGGATTTTCCCATGAAACTTTATCATCATTTCTCAGGAACTACTGCATGGATCTTTCTCAATTTTGGTACACAGGTTCCCCTTAGGGTCTTGATATGCAAGATGCCTTTTTCGGTCCGAATCGAAAATCCAATATGGTCACCAGGCGGCCATCTTAGACTTCCCCATGAAATTTTTTTATCATGTTTTCTCAGGAAGTACTGCCTGGATCTTTCTCAAATTTGATACACAGGTTCAATTGTGCAAGATAACTTTTCTGGTCCGATTCCAAAATCCAGTATGTCCATCAGGCGGCCACGTTGGATTTCCCCATGAAACTTTGTTATTGGGATTTCTCGGGAACTACTGCATTGATCTTTGTTAAATTTGGTGCACAGGTTCACCTTGTCGTCTAGTTGTGCAAGATACCTTTTCTGGCCCGATTCGAAAATTCAATATGGCCAACAGGCGGCCATCTTGGATTTTCCCATGCAAATTTGTTATTGTGATTTCTCAGGAAGTACTGCATGGATCTTTCTCAAATTTGGTACACAGGTTCCCCTTATGGTCTAGTTGTGCAAGATACCATTTTCGGTCCGAATCGAAAATCCAATATGGCCACAAGGCGGCCATCTTGAATTTCCCCTTGAAACATTGTTACAGTGAATTCTCAGGAAATATTTCATGGATCTTTCTGAAATTTGGTACACAGGTCCCACATGGGGCCTAAGTAGTGCAAGATACCTTTTTTGGTCCGATTCGAAAATCCAAGTTACGCTTCAAATTAATTCGGTATTTTCGAGTTGTGACATTCCATCACAAGAGTCGGCGGATCAAACGGTGGGGCATATTCTATATATTGACTATAGAGAATATCCATACCTTCACCTTCCATATCAAGGAGTTCAAATAATTCAGAATTAAAATGTATTTCTTCAAAGTTTGAATCAGCTTTCTTTAGTCCATGCAGTAGCAAGTGAACTGCTCCACCCTTTCGTCTGCCGGCGGGTCGGCTACATGAAGGGATGTCACTCTTGTGACTCAACGTCACAACTCGACAACTGTAGACTACTGCATGTTTCGATCCAAGGGAGATAATCAGGATTCAGGCACTTTCGAATTTTCAACATTACTGCGCGGACCGGATCCCTTCAGTATTAAGTAGTGTACCATCTTACTATTTTCGAGCATGGTATCTTAAAAGAGATATCTCAAAATAGCCGTATAAACAGAACAGAATTAGCATTCGTTCTTAATTATAAAATCTTAAGTATTGGTCTTAAGTATTGAAGATTGGTCTTCACTTCCAGTACCCAATGATGACATGTGCAAAAAAATAAATAAAAAAAATAATACGAAACAAAGGCGAAGAATCCTCCGTACATGTACATTCACTTTCAGACTAACTTTGCTCATTTCTCTTGTATTATAACAACCGACATGAGTACAGTTTCTAGAAACCTTGAAACTCCTGAAAAGATTATATCTTGGTGTTTTTCAGTGGCCTTTTCTGATCCTTTTCGCTCAGATTCGAAATTCTGTAAACAAAATTACAAGTCAATCGTTTGTTCTTAGTAACAATGGACAAAAAGATCCTCTAGTCATTAGCTTACAATTATCGGACAGTGGTGGGCGCCAAGATCCTTCAGGATCTCTCGTTAATCGAAAAGGTGATTTTCTTGGACCAGCAAATGTTCTATTTGTTGAATGTTGCCTGTGGTCTACGAATGCGATCAAGTGTGCATCAGGGGAGATAACTATGTCTTGGAATTCTCCCAGGGTGCATTTGGGAGGAAAATGGCTGTTCTCAAATCGCATCAGTGTAAAAAAGAAATGCCATGAAAACGCTTTTCTCAGTCATCATGGCTGTGCAATGCAAATTATCGACGATGGTTCGAATGCTGTAAAAATCCTGGCAAGGCCAGCTGTTAAGTTTGCAGAAAAACATTTTCAAACATAGGCGTGATTGCCGTCAAAACTACATGGTAACCCCCCAAATCACGTGGCCACAATGAACAATGATGTTGTCTGTGTTCAGGAGGATCTACAACCAGTGGTGAAGAAAATGAAAGAGTAGCAATGCCTATCTCTGCTTCTGGTGCAAGGGCACAATGATGTTCACAATTATTTTAAATATGTCGTCATCGATGTTTTTGTGATGTCTCAACAAGGAAGATAATTTGTGTTTGTAAAACATTAAAGGGAAGCTACTCTTTAGTTTAATCACTTTCAAAAAGTCTAAATTTACCTGAAATAATATATTAAAGAGAGTCAAGAAAGCAATAAATCTATTTGATTAGTATTGTTGGGTCTGATTCAAGGCAATATTCGGATTCAATGCAAATATTCTCAAAAAATTTTGTCTTAAAATTAAATTTTGTGATCCTCAAAACAATTTTAGAAGACATTAAAACAAATAAATTATTAATTTCAGCTGATACATTCTTCACTTGGGAGCATGCAGTAATGCATTCACAACAAGGGTGTGGGTGGGTGGGGGAAGGGGGGGGGGATTACACATGATGTCAACTCATTTATATGGGTATAAATTGAGGTACTGATTTTCTTGATGCTGCCGTTTTCCATAAAGAATTTGTGATGGGTCATGGAAAACTCGTGGAATTCAATCTGCATTTCTGTGCATGAACGCTGACTAGGGGGTGATTGAATTTTAATAGGGGGATTGAATTATTAGAAGGATTACCATAAACATGCTGAATTTTCCTTCATGTTGTTTGTAGGTAATGGTAAATGTCTTGGGATGATTGAATATATAGTATAATAATTGAATTATTAAAGAATAACAAAGGGTGGCACCTTTAAGACTAACTACTAGTAAGTTTAATGGTCTCGAGCTTTCGCAGATAGTGGATATATCTGCTTCACCAGGTTATAAAGCTCATGACCATTAAACTTAGTTAGTCTTAAAGGTGTCACCGTTTGTTATTCTTTTATACGACACAGACCAACACGGCTACCCCCAATTTCTGAATTATTGCGGTATTTACTGTTATACAGAAAACAACTACCGTACTGGTAATTATTGACAATTTCCCAGTTTTTTAGTACCGTCTTAATGTTGATTATTTTGTAGTATGGTGGTAGAGCCGGACTGTGAGTCCACCAAGGTGACCAATATATTATCACAGCATGTTAATGGGGTAGAACTGGCCCGTAGTCATGGCAAGGAACTTAGCTATACATTACCATTAGCACAAGTTGATCATTTCTCAGGTGAGACATTTTTTAGGCACATTTATACCACTCCGTCATCATGGCATAGGGTGGTTATTTTCATTTCCATTTGGGGGGGCCCTCGGTGGCCGAGTGGTCTAAGGCGCTTCGCTGGTGACCGCTAGCCTCACACCGCTGAACAGGCACGGGTTCGAGCCCAGCTGGTCCATGTGTGAAAGTTTGTCAGTAACTTGCCGAAGGGCGGTGGTTCTCTCCTGGTACTCCGGCTTCCTCCACCAACCAAACTGACTGTCACCATATGAGTGAAACAAACTTGAGTGTGACATTAAGCCAAATTCCCTCCCTCCTCATTTCCATTTATCTGTCTGGTAAACTTGATGGCTATAGTGACCATATATTTTTACAACAACAACATTCTGTATGTATTACCATATATCTCCATTGCATTGATTGAGCGTGTCGAAAATTACCAGACCAAGGTCTTTTCCTCCTGGTCAGAGCGGTTTCAGAAAAAATGTACAAGTGATGGGAGAAGGTAATTCACCGCAATGTGTGGTGTGTATTTTGCAGTTTCAAATATTAGAGACAGCGAAAAATGGTATAATATCATTCTGCGACCGATGTGTGATGGTGTGATTTCTTGCAAGTTGGGTGCTTTCTGGTTTCTTCCATATTTGGATGCATTTCTTTCCTAAATAGCACCTTTTTCCTTCAAGAGCTGGGGATTTTTCTTCAGTTTTGCAACTTTTCCTTCCGAAGCAGGATAACCTGCAAATTAAGGTTGCTGAAGAACCATATTGATGAATGTTAAACCTTCGCCTGCCATGGGGAGAAGCGTTTTAAAGAATATGGTCATATAGCATGTTTACCAATCCTTGTTTCCATCAGTTAGAAATGAAACAAATAGCTGTTAAAAACTTTTGATGACCTTTGTTTTCAAAATTATACAAGGAAATCGGTGTCACAGATATGTATGAAATCACCATTTCTTCTGTCTAGGGTGAAAAAACTCTGTCCTGAATAACTATGTTCCCATCTTAACGTGTCTTAATATCTGACTATTTTAGCCATGTTTGCTGCCCTGGAGAGTCCTGCTGCTAATGGTACATCAACAGCTGCCAGTCTGGGGGTCAAAACATATGGCGTATCCATGACAACCCTGGAGGAAGTTTTCTTGAAACTTGGTAAGATCATCCTTTAGGGGAATATCTTGTATTGACAACAGACTTGAAAAATTTACTGTATGTTGTTAAAGTAATTTTAAATAAATTCTTCTCCCCAAACAATACATACTACCAATCAAATATATTGACACACACCGGACTTGTCACAGCAACAAATTTTCATACCTTTTACTGGTACTAAAATCTGGAAAATACAGAAGACCACTAATTAAATAGAAACAAGCTATTTTTTTATTTTTTTATTTTTCTTTGGGATGTACTGGAAGCATACTTGCTAGGAATTAGCAAATATAAAAAAAAAATGTATCCACGCCTGATGTTAGTAATTTAAACCTGCTCACGAACTTGTTAAAACTAATATTTATTTACAGAGGAAGAAGTTGGTGAGGAGGCTGGCAGCAATCATGAGAACTTATCCTACATCAATGACAACGGCAATCAGCTTTCTGCCCCCAGTGCTGATGACGGCTTCACTGTAGAGTTTTCCCCCTCTGCTAGTCATGTTCAAATATCGGGCAGACGACATCAGGCAGACCTCACCAAGCAAAGGTTCTGGGCCCTCATAAAAATTCGCTTCTTGCTGGTTGTTCGGACCAAGATGTCTCTGATTTTCCAGCTCTTTCTGCCAGTGGCATTCATTATTATTGGTGTTCTCATAAACAAATTTTCTGCCACTGAGGACACCTCTACTGCTCCCCCAAGCCTGAGCATGCAGGCTGCTCTGAAAGCATATGTCCGTATGAAGGCCTCCCGTGTGAACAGTGTGCCACCCATGGTGTTTGAGGATTCTTCAGGTTTGGCTCAACTACTTATATTCAGTTTTGCCTTTATATAATCCATTCTGTTGTACCTAAATATAGAATACATGGATGTCAAAGAATATACAGATAAATAACAGATATTATTTCATATGTAGCAAAGCTAACGTATATAATAATACCTCTTGTTAAGGATTTTCGCTGGTGGTTTTTGGCTTTGGCAGCCATTTTGCCTGTTTTTACCCCTCGGCCATTTTGGCCTCAGGGTATTGTCGTCGCCATGTACGTCCGTCCGTCCGTCCGTTATCGCATTTTAGGCAAAACCGCTTGAGACACAACCACCAAATTTTCAACACTTACTTATCTAGTGCTAAGCCAGACGCCTATCGAAAGTGGCTCACCTCGGCCCATATTTTACAGAGTTCTGCCCCTTTATAGATATATTAATTTCTATTTCTGTCCTATATGCCTGAATGTAACCAGCTATATCTGCAGAACTGTGTTCGGTATAGCTACTATATTTTGCAAACTTATTAGCCCACCATCACCAGATGGTGGGCTATTCAAATCGCTTTTCGTCCGTGGTCCGTCGTCCGTCCGTCAGTCTGTCTTGCCGTCCGTCTGTCCGTCCGTCCGTAAGCAATTCTTGTTATCGCGATTTCTCAGGAATTACTTTATGGATCTTTCTCAAATGTGGTACACAGGTTCCCCTTGGGGTCTAGTTGTGCAAGATACCTTTTTTGGTCCGATTCGAAAATCCAATATGGCCACCAGGCAGCTATCTTGGATTTCCCCATGAAACCTTGTTATCGCGATTTCTCAGGAACTACTTCATGGATCTTTCTCAAATTTGGTACACAGGTTCCCCTTGGGGTCTAGTTGTGCAAGATACCTTTTCCGGTCCGATTCGAAAATCCAATATGGCCACCAGGCAGCCATCTTGGATTTCTCTATGAAACCTTGTTATCGTCCTTTCTCAGGAAGTACTGCATGGATCTTTCTCAAATTTGGTACACAGGTTCCCTTTCGGGTCTAGTTGTGCAAGATACCTTTTCTGGTCCTATTCGAAAATCCAATATGGCCACCATGCAGCCATCTTGGATTTCCCCATGAAACCTGTTATCGCGATTTCTCAGGAACTACTGCATGGGTCTTTCTCAAATTTGGTACACAGGTTCCCCTTGGGGTCTAGTTGTGCAAGATACCTTTTCTGGTCCGATTTGAAAATCCAATATGGCCACCAGGCAGCCATCTTGGCTTTCCCCATGAAACTTTATCGTCATTTCTCAGGAAGTACTGCATGGATCTTTTTCAAATTTGGTACACAGGTTCCCCTTGGGGTCTAGTTGTGCAAGATACCTTTTTTGGTCCGATTCGAAAATCCAATATGGCCACAAGGCGGCCATCTTGAATTTCCCTTTGAAACATTGTTATCGTGAATTCTCAGGAAATATTTCATGGATATTTCTGAAATTTGATACACAGGTCCCACATGGGGCCTAGTAGTGCAAGATACCTTTTTTGGTCGAATTCGAAAATCCAAGTTACGCTTCAAATTAATACAGTATTCTCGAGTTGTGACATTGCATCACAAGAGTCGGCAGATGAAATGGTGGGGCATATTCTATATATTGACTATAGAGAATATCCATACCTTCACCCTCCATATCAAGGAGTTCTAATAATTCGGAATTAAAATGTACTTCTTCAAATTTTAAATCAGTTTTCTTCAGTCCATGCAGTGGCAAGTGAACTGCTCCACCCTTTCGTCTGCCGGCGGGTCGGCTACATGAAGGGACGTCACTCTTGTGACTCAATGTCACAACTCGATAACTGTAGACTACTGCATCTTTCGATCTAAAGGAGATAATCAGGATTCAGGCACTTTCGAAGTTTCAACATTACTGCGCGGACCGGATCCCTTCAGTATTAAGTATTGTACCATCTTACTATTTTCGAGCATGGTATCTTTAAGATATCTCAAACTAGCCCAGTAAACAGAACAGAATTAGCATTCGTTCCTAATTATAAAATCTTAAGTATGTTTCATAGCTCATGCCAAAGTGTCAAAGAGATTGGTCCTCGCTCCCAGTACCCAGTGATGACACGTGCAAAAAAATAAATAAAAAAATACTACAAAACAAAGGCGAAGGATACTCCGTACATTCACTTTCAGGCTAACTTTGCTCAATTCTCTTGTATTATAACAACCGACATAAGTACAGTTTCTAGAAATCTTGAAACTCCTGAAACTTAGATTATATCTTGGTGTTTTTCAGTCTCCCTTTTCCGATCTTTTTCGCTCAGATTCGAAATTCTGTAAACCAAATTATAAATCAATCGTTTGTTCTTAGTAACAATGGACAAAAATATCCTCTAGTCATTAGCTTACAATTATCGGACAATGGTGGGCGCCAAGATCCTTCAGGATCTCTCGTTTATATTGTTGTATTCTACAAGCCAACAAAGGATTACTCGCCTTGGCTTATGGAGTTATGCCCCTTTCGGATGTAGTAATCTCCGATTCTGTTATTTGTAGCTGAATGTACAAGTTATTTCTGCAGATCCATGTTCGGTACAGCTTATTCGTCTCAGTTCTTATTTCACAGAGTGCTAAGTCAGACGCCTATCGAAAGTGGCTCCCCTCGGCCCATATTTTACAGAGTTATGCCCCTTTACAGATATATTAATTTTTATTTCTGTCCTACATGCGTGAATGTAACCAACTATATCTGCAGAACTGTGTTTGGTATAGCTACTATATTTTGGAAAGTTATTTATATTGCTGTATTCTACAAGCCAACAAAGGATTACTCGCCTCGGCTTATGGAGTTATGCCCCTTTCAGATGTAATAATCTCCGATTTTGTTATCTATAATTGAATGTACAAGTTATATCTGAAGATCCGTGTTTGGTACAGCTTATTCGTCTCGGTTCTTATTTTACAGTAGTGCTAAGTCAGACGCCTATCGAAAGTGGTTCCCCTCGGCCCATACTCTACAGAGTTATGCCCCTTTACTGATATATTAATTTCTATTTCTGTCCTATATGCCTGAATGTAACCAACTATATCTGCAGAACTGTGTTCGGTATTGCTACTATATTCTGGAAACTTATTTATATTGTTGTATTCTACCAACCAACAAAGGATTACTCGCCTTGGCTTATGGAGTTATGCCCCTTTCGGATGTAATAATCTAGATTTTGTTATCTGTAGCTGAATGTACAAGTTAGTCTGAGATCCGTGTTCGGTACGGCTTATTTGTCTCGGTTTCTTATTTTACAGAGTGCTAAGTCACATGCCTATCATAAGTGGCTCCCCTCGACCCATATTTTACAGAGTTATGCCCCTTTACAGATATATAATTTTTCTATTTCTGTCCTATATGCCTTAATGTAACTAACTACCGGTATATCTTCATCATCCCACATAGAACTATCTCTTCCCCAATTCACACAACACATGAGTCTCTATCACTTGGGGAAAGCTGAGGGGTTTTGATTAGATCAATCTCATGTTTCTATTAGGTTATCTCCCTTTCTACGTTAAGAGATAGGGATTTCCTTTAAAAGTCTTCTAGTCAAGATTTTTTTCACAGCAACAACCATCCAATTTGATCAAGTTTGATAGACATTGTGATTATCTGCAAACAGTTAGAATATAAGAAAAAGTTAAATACTATGAAAATTTCATTAATGTTCTGCAAAACTAGGGCTATTCCCTATGTTTCTGGGTTATCAAATTGAGCATGGGTCAGTTCACTTAATGTTGCCTACAGCTAAAAAATGCACACCAACCTGTATTTTTTTCTTTGTTTTTCCTCATATTACACAATTATGAATGCAACAATACACATAATTATTCTAAAAGTTAATTAATTTGATTTACCACCAGCAGACATCCTTAATACTCAAAAGCGTTGAGATCCACTGATTACCTTAAAGGTGAAATGCAAAGGTTTTTAGATTCTCATTTTTATACGCCCGCCCAAAAGGCGGTCGTATTATGGGATGGCGGATTCCGTCCGTCTGTCCGTCTGTCCGTCTGTCCGGTTCTCGTGTCCGGTCTATATCTGGGACAGTTTTCTATCCACAGCTCCAATTTTTGGTGAGTGGATACCCTACGGGGAGACGATGTGTCGCGTACCAAAATGAAGGTCGAGGTCACAGGTCAAAGGTCACTGGCCTAAAAAACAGAAAATCACTGAAGTGTTCGTGTCCGGTCTATATCTGTGAACGTTTTCTATCCACAGTTGCAATTTTTTGTAAGTGGATATGCCAGGTGGAGACGATGTGTCGCGTACCAAAATTAAGGTCGAGGTCAGAGGTCAAAGGTCATTGTTGTCAAAAATCAGGAAATCATTGATCGTTGACAGTTTTCTATCTACAGTTCTAATTTTTGGTGAGTGGATGCCCTAGGGGGGAACGATGTGTTGCATATTAAATGTAGGTCAAGGTCAGAGGTCAAAAGTCAGTGTGATCGAAAAATCAGGAAATCATTAAAAATTTCTTATTTTTTGTGAGTGGATTCAATAGGCGGAAATGAAGTGATGCATGCCAAAAATTAGGTCAAGGTCAAAGGTCACTGACCCCAAAATTAGGAAATTATTAAAAATAACATTTTTTGTGCCGGTAGATACATTAAGGACACACTATGTGTCACATACCAAAATGTAGGTCAAAGGTCAAGGTCACTGTGACCCCAAAATCGTGAAATTGTTAAAAATCATGATTTTTTGTGTTCATTGAGAAATTGAGGGGAGACGGTTTGTCATGTACCAAAATTTAGGCCAAGGTCAAAGGTCAAGGTCACTGTGACCCCAAAATCAAGAAATCATTAAAAGTCACATTTTCATATGCCTGTCGAAGACGAGGTCGTGTAATGCGATGTTGCGTTCTGTCCATTCATCCATTAACATTTGTTGTCCATGCGATAGCTCTAGTTTCAAGGTATGGATTGGTACCAAACTTTGAGTATACCTTACTCGCATGGCAAAGTGGAACCATACATATGAGATCAATTTGTCAAAGTTCTAGGTCGCAGTCCCCCAAAACTGAATCAAGCTTAGCTGACTAAATGTGTTGGAATATTGTTGGAATATTCAAAAGTCTTTCCCCTTGCATTTATATGATATTGTCCTGTGGAGTTGTCTCCCATGTTTGAAACGCTTCATTTAGTTAAACTGTTGTGAAATAAAAACCATACATTTACTAATTTAACGGGGAAAGGAGTCCTTTATGAACTTCACACCTGTTTATTAACTCAAGAACAAAGGTTTACTTCATCACTTTCTTCTTCCTTCATGAAAAATTATCTCGTCTGAAAGGAATCCATTTGCAGGAAAACTGCTATTTTCTTGTGTTTGACTATTGTCGATTTCAGTGTGGGATATGTGAGCTCTCAGCTCTTGCTTCAAGGTCAACCAGTTACCAAGAGTTAAGCTCATTTTAGTTTATCATTCAATGTAAGATGTGATATGTTACATTCTCATAAGCAAAAAATTGTAGACCTTTTAAACAACCTTGAAATTTGAACCAATGTAATCCCAGATATACGGGCGTATATTGAAGCCCCTTGGGCTCTTGTTATATTTTTTATTGGTTGAACAATGATAGACCAATATTTCTATCTACTTTGCTTCGTTTATTGTGAAGTAGTTTGCCTTTTAGAAGCTTTTAACTAGTTGGTACCCGAAGCCCTGCTGAATTCTGATTTGCAAACCGTCATCGCTTATCTTTCCTTGATTATGACGTCACATCAGACCAGCCTCCTGAAGGCTCAACGTTACAAGTATTGACGTCCAGCCAGGCGGTCTGATGTGACGTCACAAACCAGCGTCAAACAAGGGCAGATAAGCGATGTGGATTTCATTTCTAAAACTGGCGGGATTTGAGATACCAATTTTGAAGTACTTTTCTAAAGCTACTAGGAAACAAAATACTTCAAATAAAACCAAACAAAGTAAATAGACTGATTGCTACAATATTAGCTAACCCATGGAGAGCATAAAAAGAAAAATATGAACACCTTTACATTTCACCTTTAATGCATGAAGAGGATGACTCCAGAAATATAAGCGTAAAGCATTTTGTAGATCAATATTTTGACATGCAGTCTGGCCTCACTATAAGGCGCCTTGATATAGAGCTTATTCTGATATAAGGCGGGGGCTATGGTGTCCCCCAAATTAATAAAATGCATATTAATTATTACATCTCTCTTTTAAGGTGAAATCCATAAGGTGGTTCAAATTTGTTTCCTCAATAACAGTGTTATAGTGAGATTACACTGTATATTTATTCATGTCATTCTCACCATTCCTGACGATGACATGAATAAATATATGTCGAAATATTGATCTACAAAATGCTTTTCGCTGATATTTTTGGAGTCCTCCTGCTCCTGTGTTATATATAATGTATTTGATTGAATCAGTCAACATTTTATGTATAATTTGATCCCACCCATCCTGAATTTTGAAGGAATCATTCCGTCTAGTTGTTTTTCTTGAAAATTTGATCTCACTATTTCTTGGTGGGTAATAGTACTGATAATGATTGAATTAGGAGACCATTTCATTTGAATGAATTAGGGAAACTTTTCTTTTGAATGAATTAGGAGAACATGTTCTGTGAATGATTTGGGAGAGCATTTTATGTAAATGAATTAGGAGAGCATGTCATGTGAATGAATTAGGAGAGCATTTCCTGTGAATGAATTAGGGGAACAGTTCCTTTGAATGAATTAGGATAGCGTTTCCTTTGAATGAATTTGGAGAGCATTTGCTTTGAAAGAATTAGGAGAGCGTTTTCTGTGAATTAATTAGGAGAGCAGGTCCCGTGAATGAATTAGGAGATCATTTTTATGAATGAATTAGGAGAGCATGTCCTGTGAATGAACTAGGAGAATATTTCCGGTGAATGAATTAGGAGAGCATGTCCTGTGAATGAATTAGGTGAATATTTCTTGTGAATGAATTAGAAGAGCAGAGCATGTCCTGTGAATGAATCAGGAGAGTATTCCTGTGAATGGATTAGGAGAGCATTTCCTTTGAACGAATTAGAACATTTCCTGTGAATGAGTTAGGCGAACATTTCCTGTGAATGAATTAGGAGAGTGTTTCCTTTAAATGAATTAGGAGAGCATTTCCTGTGTATGAATTAGGAGAGCAGTTCCTCTGAATCAATGAGAGCATGTCCTGTGAATGAATTAAGAGAGCATGTTCTTCGAATGAATTAGGAGAGCATGTTCTTCGAATGAATTAAGAGAGCATGTTCTTCGAATGAATTAGGAGAGCATGTCATGTGAATGAATTAGGAGAGCATGTTCTGTGAATGAATTAGGAGAGCATGTCCTTTGAATGAATTAGGAGAGCATGTTCTTTGAATGAATTAGGAGAGCATGTCCTGTGAATGAATTGGAGAGCATGTCCTGTGAATGAATTAGGAAAGCATGTCCTGTGAATGAATTAGGAGAGGATGTTCTTCGAATGAATTAGAAGAGCATGTCATGTGAATGAATTAGGAGAGCATGTTCTGTTAATGAATTAGGAGAGCATGTCCTGTTAATGAATTAGGAGAGCATGTCCTGTGAATGAATTAGGAGAGCATTTCCTGTGACTGAATTAGGAGAGCATGTTCTGTGAATGAATTAGGAGAGCATA